>JAMKCH010043593.1:0-94682 GCA_023653785.1 Ophioderma brevispina | reverse complement strand
CTCTCGAATCTTCTATATCTGCATCATAACTTTATGATCGGAAGAAACTACTGAAATGCCTTTTCAATCAATTTCGACAACAC
Organism: Ophioderma brevispina; assembly: GCA_023653785.1. Taxonomy (NCBI): domain Eukaryota; kingdom Metazoa; phylum Echinodermata; class Ophiuroidea; order Amphilepidida; family Ophiodermatidae; genus Ophioderma; species Ophioderma brevispina. The sequence continues at coordinate 94,599 of JAMKCH010043593.1, read as the reverse complement.
TGTGATTATATATTAATAAATTATTACAGTCATATACTTAAAAATCACAAAGATCTGAATCATGAACACCCTAGTCTTCCCAATTGCAATATATACATGTGAGACATAGGCAGTTGGGAAGGCGGACCGCAAGAAAATTGCCTCTTTTGAATTGTGGTCCCAGAGAAGAATGTTGAAAATATCTAGGGCTGAACATACGACCAATGAATTTGAGCAAATTGATACCCCAGATAGACTGTGTGATACCGTAGATTGGATCCACGGATCGGATCAAGCTGAAATATTCGGCCATATCATCCAAAGGAGAATGGAAGGTAAAAGAAAGGATTGGTTTCAACACATTTTATAGAAGATCAGTGGTTTACATCTTCTGCCAGCATTAAAGAAGTCTATTCATCTGCCAGTGATTCACAGACGGACACTGCTTGCAATATCAGTGCATAAATTTTATATGGGATTGAATTTGTGTGTTGTCCATTTTGTTAGCCCGTTGGACGTTCTAAACATACATGAAATTAACCTTGACATTATTTCTTCGTAAGTTATGGACAAAATTAGCATAATTAGTACTTTAATACAAAATCTGCTTCTGATACCAAGTAAACCTCCATGTTACACAAAAAGGTTTAGAATCTGGAGGAATTCAATTTGAGGACTTTTGACAGCCATTTTGGATTAGTGACAACCATTTTGGACTTTATATAGTTCAAATTCAATGTTTGTGTCATTGGCTTAGGAAGATTTTCAGGATTGGGGGGGGGGCCCACCGCGAGACGCTGAGTGGGGAGGGTGGGGCGGCAGTGGTGGTGCCAGTGAAGGGGGAGGTATTTCCCACCCCGGCCATAAGAAAAATGACAGATTTTCGGCAAAAATCAGCGATTTGGGCCAAAAATCAGCAAATATGGGCAAATATCAGCGATTTGGGCCAAAATTTCTTTAATAAAATCTCAAACTTTGGAAGTTTTTCCCAAAAAAATTAACTTTTCTCAGTGTTCACCCAGAAAAAGAAGTCTGGCGCTGCCACTGGGGAGGGGGGAAGCTTTTGAATTTAATGTTTTGGTTAAAGTGTTAAGATTATTGGGGGCTCAATGGTGTTTGACCCCCCCCCCCCCCCCGCTTCCTAAGCCCATGTGTGTGGACCTCAAGCTAACTGTAAAGGATGTAGGTTCAGAATGACAAAACAACTGCAAAAATGAAAAACGTCCAAATATTCTTATATCAAATTAGGGTAATTTTGGCGGCCAATTTAAATTGAGGCCATCTTCTTGGATTCGATACCATATAATGGGTGCCGTTTCAACTGAATTTGAGGGTTATAGGTATATGGGAACCACTTAAATGACCTTCAAGTGATAACCTCAACATACTAGATAACTAATTAAGGTAGAGTTTGGCGGCCATTTTGGATTTTGGCCGCCGTCTTGGATTTAAGACCATATAATGGGTGTCGTTTCAGCTGAATTTGAAGGTTATAGGTACAGGAGAACCACTTAAGTGACATTCAAGTGATAAACCTCAACATACTAGATATCTAATTAAGGTAGCCTTTGGAGGCCATTTCGGATTTAGGCCGCCATCTTGGATTTGAGACCAAATTATGGGTGGTGTTCCTGCTGAATTTGAAGGATATAAGTTTAGAATGAGGGCACTACTGAAAAATCTTGCAATGGAAAGCTCCAGCACACTATACCCATAATTAAGGTAATTTTGGTGGCCATTTTGGCGGCCATCATGGATTTGAGACTAAATTTTAGGTGGCCCGTAAGCTCAACACACAGAATATAGGTTCAGAATAACATATCCAGCAAGGAAAGGTTTAAAAGATACATCTAAGAGGCAGTATAGTTCTGATTGAGTAATTTTGGCCCCCATTTTGGATTTTGGCCGCCATCTTGGATTTGAGACCACATCATGGGTGGTGCTTCAGCTGAAATCGAAATGTATAGCTTATGGGTGGCAGAACCACTGGAAAAACCTAGAAATTAAAATGTTCCACATACTTATATCTAATTAAGTTAATTTTGGCGGCCATTTTGACTTTTGGTCGCCATCTTGGATTTGAGGCAAAAATCTGGGTGGCCCCCAAGCTTATTTGAAAGAGTATGGGTTCAAGGACATAAAACCGTTGAGAAAAGTTTGACCCCACAAAATGGCAGTTTTTCCCTGGATTAGCCCTGTCTATAATATCATTATGGCAGAATAGAGGAACATTATGAAATTTATTGAAGATATGATGTGTACAAAACCATTAACTTAGCTTTCTTGGCATTCAAAGTGATTTTTCCATCAAACCATTTAGAAATTTTAATTTGGATTAAGTTTGATTGAAGTTCCAATTCAAGAGTTTGTGGGTTGCCTGAAGTACAAAGAAGTGTTGTATCATCAGCATACATAGGATATTTACAGTTAACACTATTTGGAAGACTATTGACAACAATAATAAACAGAAGAGGACCGAGTATAGAGCCCTGAGGAATACCAATATTGATATGTTTGAAGTCAGAAAGAGTAGCATTAATATTGACGGTCATTAAGACAGGAATGTCATTTTTGTAAAAGTTTGTCAATAAGATGAGAATGGTTAATCCAAACAGTCAAAAGCCTTACTAAGGTCAAGGAAAAAATCCTCCCGTCGTACGATTCTCAGCCACGTTATTCAAAATAAAATCCTGTAAACCAAAGCAAAGTAGTAGCAGTAGAATGATTGACACGAAAGCCCGATTGAGGTTGTTCAGAAAGAAGTCCGTTAAAAACACAGTACGAATACAATTGATTATGAACAGCTCTTTCAATTATTTTAGAAATAAGTGGCAGAACGAAAATGGTTCGATAGTTCCCCACATCTGATTTCCATTCTGTCGAAAAAAACAGATGTGATGTACTAAGAGAAAGGTTACAAATAAAAGCGAGGGAATTACTAATATAACATGTATAAGGAGCAGTCAACTTAAGAAGTTTTACACTGAGACCAAACCGGGAGACATATTAAACACATCACATATTTGTTTATAAAAAAGACTCTGGAGAAACATTACAAAAACTGTAAATAGAATCACATGTGGAATTAGATTTATTTGTGGGTGAAATGCCATCTGCATTGAGGTGAAATAGTTATTAAAAACCTTGGCGGTATTTTAGCTGAAGATGTGAAACCATCATCGGTCTTAACAGAATTGGTAGTAGATGATGATTTGTTAGGAAGCAGCTTTTAATTAGTAGACACACACAGTTTTTTAGAGTTGAAAAAGTAATCACGGTTTTAAAGAATGGTGCACGCAAAAATTACTGCAGTGAAGTGATCATGGCTTCCATATAGTATTGTATAGAGCATTGATGTTATGCTTCTTCTTATCGTATCCAAACACAGTAGTTCTCAAATATGGTCCAGTTAGAGATGGGTACAATGTTGATGGCTGCTTCACCGAATTCAGCAGCTGCTGACAGGCCCCCTAAAATACTGCTCTCAGGGTCCCTTAAAATAAAAAGGTAAAGGGGAGAAAATATCACGGCCATTGTTTGTTGGTTATAGGGGTGCAGGTCTTTTAACGCGAAATGTAGGACAACCGGGCCCCCACACAATTTTTTTTCCTACTAAAAATGCGATGGGTCCGGATCAAAACCATGCATCAAAATGCCACCCATTTAAAGTCTGACTCAGAGATTCGAAATATTATTTTTTTGTGTAATGATTGAAAATAGGCAACTAGAACTAAAAAGATAGTACATAAAATGCACAATTCCGAAATTTGAGATGAATCGGAGTTTTGTTTGATTTTGCAGTAAACATGTAGGAGTATTACGTCCCAAGGATAATGTGTATAACAAAATTCCGGGAGCCGGAATTATAACAAAGTTGTGATTTTCATTATGAAGGAATTCGATTTAAGCCTTAGCAATTCACATAGTGATTAGTATATAGGAACAGGTTATGAACATGCCAAAAGAAAAAAACACGTTTTTTTGGAAATTGACGGGCGCCCTCCTGAGGAGGAGGAAATCTCTGAGTCAGCCTTTTAGACCAGAGTTCAAAAGTCTCAATTTCGAGGTTATGGGTGTTTCCGTAACATTAGGGTGTTTGGTTTTTCGTGGTACCAACTTGTGACCATTTGAGAGAAAAAAGGACAACAAAATTTAAGGAGGATCTCAATAATTTTTTCTTTGACAAATATATGATAATACCCATTCCTCATTAAATAACAATGAAAATTAGTCAAAGTACTTTCAAAAAACTTAAAAATATTCAATAAAAACTGCATTCCGGTTCCCCGTGTTAATTGGGACACCAAACCATTTTATGATTTTTAAATATTATTTCATACTATGTGAATGTACCAGAGTTTTTTTATGTACATTTTGGTTATTGAGTGGGGTGGGGGCACAATACTATAATAGTACAAATGGTCATGCCTCCATATACAACAATGTTTTTCAGGCACAAGTGTAGACGGGCACCATTTTGTGTCCCGTTTACATTGCCCAGTGGAACCACTGATCACCAAATGATAGATTCATACTGTCTTTACAAACTTTGCACGATATAGGATGAAGTTCGTAGCCCGCAATTGCAATGCCTTCAGCATGTAACTACATTCGGTTTCTCCAGAACCAAACCTTGATTCCCATAGGTAAAAGTGAAACGAGGGCACCAAAAATTTGGGTTTTGTTACACGGGGTAAAACCAATTGACTTGCATCGATTATACCATGATCGGCTAGACCCGCATAACCCCCGCAGCCGCGCGCAAGTGGCTGTAAGCATGCTAAAACTAAAACGCGGATCCGTCTGCTATTACACTCACGGAAGGGTATTAGCCGGCTGACTATGTTTTCAGTTTGTAGACTTTTCACTTCATGCGGGGGGGGCAATTGAATATTAATTATTAACAAGAACAATATACAGATGTGAATCTTAAAAAGTGAATTTTTTATGGGAATACAGCCAATTTTGGAAAAAAAAAATAAATGATTTGATGACGTAACGGCAGTGATTGGTTTATGATTTTGCGTCGGGGGACCCATTCAGGTAAAAATGACTACGTATAGCCCTACATGTTGAAAAAACAACCGATTATCGCCATTGTACGTCGGTTTTGAATAAGGTCGGGAAAGGTAATTTTGTACTGTTTAGACAGACTAAACGGTGTCTTTTTGGAAAAAATAATAGCACTTTGGTCAGAGGGTCATGTACAGACCTTTGATTTAACATAGTCGATTTATATATCTCTGTCGCCCCCGAAGATCAAACTGATACAAGATACCTGACACGTGACCGGTACCTGACACTTGACCCCACCTATTCCTCTCGTTACCGTTTAAACTACAATACGGCAAAGCATCAAGCATTATGTATCTCCGTTTCACAGCGTAATCGATCACGATATGTGGAGACTATACATGCGGTTCTGGAGTAAGACTAGTTCAATGCAATTTGAAGGCCGTAGTAAGACATTTTCAATGCAGTTCAATTCAAGTTGTGGTACTTTCAAGGAAGTGACTATTCGCCAGACTAGTCCGGCGAATACCTGTTGTAAATCATTCTTAACCCGACAAACTAATGCGGGCGCTATTTATATAGATATCTATTATTCACAATAGTATTATCGGTTATTCCGTAAAGCTTATATGTAGGATTAAAATCAAACTAAACCCACATCCTCCCCCCCCGCTAGTGTAGTGGAAAGAGCATTGCAATTATAGATGCAGGTATCACAGGTTCGAAAATCCACCATGCGCCTTTTTGCAAATAAAATTGATTTCAAGTTATTATTTAGAGTAGGCAAAGGCTAATGCATGCACGACTGTCGTGCACACACTTTATTTTCTTTATTTATTTATATATTTGGAATAACACTTTTACAACAGTGACACTCGGTAACCAGAGGGGGTGCCTCCGACATCAAATTTCAACATGTAACACAAGCAAAATTAAGATCAAATAAAATGATATATAAAATAATAATGATACTCATTTGTCACAGCCACACATTATTGATTAACGCACACCCTCCACGGTCGCCAAAAGAAGAGAAATTGAGAAGAACACTTTCCAGGTTCTTGGTAGGGTGCGCTAATCCATGCCGTGTGATAGCTTGTGATGGCCTATTAAAATCATTCTTTCTCAATAAACAGATAAAGCAACAGCAACGTGGACGTGCAGAAGTAATTATAATGAATATCAGTGTAGGCCTGTATCTCAATTAGAGATCCAGGAAAAATACAAAATGGGATGGCAACTAGCAGAGCATAAAATCCCGATCCAAAAAACAAAATCACTATGGATTGTGATGTTAAATCCACAAGATTTGGTTCCAAAATCATTAGAACGGGTGCCCACCAGTCACAATCCCCAGGGAACAATCCCGCATTTCGCGAGAAAAGAATGCACAAATCAATTAAATAATAAGATTAGATATACACTTCCAAGCACGTTTCGCATATTGATTTTGCAATATTTATCAAAAATGCCTATATATTAATGGGCGCACGAATATTCCTAAAAAAACAAGATGTGCTGCCAAAGTTAGATGAAAAATTTTTACATTTAAATCACTTGAATGAATAACTCCCAGATATCTGTACAATTATGGCAATGAGATTACCTTCAATGGATTTCTATATTCACTCAACCCTAATAGTATTCGAGCAAGAAACAGTGAAAAGAAAATGTTTTTACACTCCTTAACACCGATGGCATTAACTTACAAGTCCCATCATTAATAGGTGTCCAGCTCCCGAGTTTCTACGCTCAAGCGGCAGTGTGTTTGAACGTAATTTAAATTTAAGACATGCGGGATTGAAATCAGACTTCAGGAAGGTATTTTCTAAACTAGGTTATTTCTTAATTCCAAAGAATCTGATAACGAGGATTTGTTACAGGCGTCCGTGTACCATTTGTAACAATATTATAATTTTATGCTTAAACGATGTAAGCCAGTGGGGGTTAAGAGGCGTTCGCCGCGTTAGCCCTTTTAACGACCCGATCCAAACCACAAGTGGTTTGTCTGCTGTAATAACATTTAAGAATTTATACCTTAATTAGGCTTGTTGTCGTGGCCTAAGCTGAAAGTGGCGTTCAGTAAAAGCTTGGCCAGCGATTCATGGGCATATCCGAACACGAGAAAAAAAAGTTACTCTAAAAGTTTCTTATAAGATGAAACTAAGGATTGCCAACCTAGGTCCCTTACAATTGCTTCACGCGGTGTGTTACGGGAGGCCCTGAGAATGTAGCGCGCCATTTGCGATTGAAGACCTTCTAATATCAATATCCTGTTATCTCAGTAACCCAAAATGGAGCTTGCATAATTAATAGTTGGATGGAATCGTTCTCATAAGATATCCATAGTAAACACGATTGAAATTGTCAGATTATCGATAATAGACTTAATGTACGCAATATTAAGACGTGTACCCTTCTTAATGACTTCGTCAATGTGACTGTGATCGGAAAGATTTCTAGAGAATATGAAGCCTAAATACTTAAGTTCACCCTCAGAAATAAAATTTTTCCCCCAAGTTTTCCATAACTTATCCTTATTAATGCGCTGACCACGATTAAGGACATTAGATTTATCGAAAATTAAAGTTTTAATTTCCTTCTATGGCGAATTGGGAAGCTAAATCCAACATCTTTGAATTCATTCTAATTATTGCAGCGCAAGACGATATCGTCTGCCCAGAATAGGCTACCAATACGAACATCGCAAATCCTTACACCAATAAAAAAAAGGCCATGGTTGGATTCGAACCTGTGATACCTGCATTATAAATCGAGGCTCTTATCCACTACACTAGCGAAGGGGGATGTAAATTCTAAATTGGCTATACTACGTGACAATACCACAGGCTTATCATTAAGTCATAACACCATAGTCGTAACACCACTCAAATGGTAAATTATGCTACAGCCATGCAATATCTGCTACGCAAGTTATAATTAGTACATTTTGTAAGTTGGGCTTAAATTACTCAACAGTTAAGCCCCAGGCCCACGTCCGTTGCCTCTGTTTTCATTCATCGTCACTGCTATTAAAAGTTCACATCAATCATGCTTCTGTTAAATCACCTGTGCATAACTCAAAACTCCAGAAAACTTCCCCTGCAAAATTATCTCTATCAAACATAATACCCTTGAACATACGCGCCATGGCTACAGAGCTATGCGCTCTGTAGCCATGCGCACCGATACACTCTAATATCAAAACAGCCCTATTATAATTATTATACACCCCAAAACCATTGCACTCCTGGATACCAAACAGTCAGATCTATAGACCAGTTAACATCAATGTTTGTAAACATGTTAGGGCCTGGTATCTTGAAATAGGTCGGCCTGACTGTTACACACTGGAGCTCACGGGCAATTGTATCTGTTGAGTTTTAATCTATGGCCATAACGATTCGCAGCATGGATTCCATGCACATATGAATTGACTTAGATGTTACTGGTCTTTATGTTAGAAAGTTTATATGTTTGCTTATAATAAATCAGAACAATATACCATAATATTTTTGAAGGTTTGATGCACATTAAAACCAAGAACACAATATTTAGAGCCCTTTTTATTGCATGTCACGGGCTTGGTGTCCCATTTACACGGGAAATGACACCTTATTTTATACATAAAATTAAAAGTTAATGAGTTCAATGTTTCATATTATATAATCTGAAAATTAGATGCAAATGCTTGTATTTAAATGGAATTTATAAGTTTGAATACATATCTTCATTGTTAAATTTAATAAAAAACAAAATGTCACATAGTAAACGGGACACTAAAGTCTACTGGTACCCTAATTTACGGAAACCACCCATATCCCTCGACACCCCTATGGTACACTAGGAGTGGACATTGCGTCGCGAATGGCCCAACTTAAGCTTCTGCTATGGAGATCATCCGCCCAAAGAATGCCCAGGAAAACGAGCAAAAAATGCTTCTCTGCCCCAACAAAAAATTGGACACACACAAACATAATTTGCCAAGCAGCTAACCTCGGGGGCCAACGTTGCTTCATGCAACCAAGAGGCCACCAAGGGTGGTTGATTGGTGATGAAACGCTTCACAACCAGTCGTCCGTGCGGGGCGCTGACACATTTGAATATTGCACGGAATAATATCAGTTTGGGTGCTTGTATACACACATAAGTTCAATTCGATACAAACACCATCCGCCATAATATCAGTTGTTGGATGTTGGGTGCTATGGGTGGTTAAATTTGTCCTACCCATGGACACACAAACCAATGAAATGACACACAGTCGTCTTGATTAAATAAACCGCCTCAATGATACATCTTTTACCAAGCGCGCATTGCAGATGAAAAAAGGTATCTGAGCACAATGATCCAGGTGAACTATTATTAAACCTGGCCACCTCTAACGTCATACATTAATTTGTATCCTACGATTAGTGAATATGCAAAGCGGCACCACAGTATGTGGAAGAAAGCGGAGGCAGCCATGATTTCTAATGTTGGTACTCTAGGTTTCTTGTGGTCGGCAAAACATGCGAGAAGGTGAATTTCTAAGATTAAGTACCGTTTTGCCCCTCTATATAGAACTTTGGAGGCCACACAAAACGACTGCAAGCAAAACACTATGTTCCAGTACCAACTCGGAGCCTGGTCTGAAGTCAAGAGGACCACCGTAACACCGAACGGTCGCGCCACGCCACTCAAACTCCACCCGGCAGTCGCAGTCCTTCATGATTTTTAGACAGCGAAGCTCTTCCGATCTTCTAGACAAATGCCTTGAACCAGAATCCTCGGGGCCATCTTCGCCAGAGCTCCTAAAAAGAGTAGAAGAGCTACTACTATCAGCCAACAGACGCAAGAGCAATAAAAAAAAAAAAGCAGAGAAGGAACAAAGGCTACCAGAGCAGCAAAGTGGAGCAGAAGCTGAGCTCCATTAATGGAAAGTCCAGTAAGCCAATGACCAAAAAAACAAACAGACATTCGGTAACATAGGAAGCTTTCCTAAGTCGCGCAAAATGGAAGCAGCAAGAAAAAGAACGAAATCTAACAAAGACAAGAAGAAGAGGAAAATATCCACTTCTCCCACGAGCCAAGAAAGGAAGAAAGGTCGACAAAGGTCACCAATGAGATAGACCATGATTCGCCTGATGTACGCTTGAATGGAATAGAATCCTTGAAATTCAATCTACTCAGAAGAGGACAGCAAATGATGAAGACTCTAAGTAGTTTTGATCAGTGGTAAAAAGCAAACGTTAGTGTTAAAACAAAATATTTTTAGTTTTTTAGAAAATATAAGAGATTATGATGTAAATGGTTACAAAATTATCAAACTAGTGTTTTTACTTTTGTAAGAAAAATAAGCGGAGATAACAATATTAGAAAATATACAATTTTACCAATGCAATATGCATGGTTATATACTTTCAATGATCTGGTTTACGAAATAAGAAAAAAAGGGCTATTGTTTTGTGATGGTTGTAAAACGTAAAAGTTGTGATATAGCGATTACGAACGCGGTATATTGTTGTAAGATGATATTTTAAAATGGTCAACCAGAATGGGAGGGCAAACTATTTGGTAACTATGGAACAACAGAAGTAAAGGTCAACTTACCCTTTTGAATCCTAAAAGCAAAAATCGAAGATGATCGTTTTTTTTTGCAGATGAGAACGGAAAGATAATTGGCGTTAAAGTTGAGATAGAAAATGTAAAATTTAATATATGGAACATATATGCTCCAAATGATTTGCAAAGACCGAAAGAGATTTTTCGAGTTTCCTTAAAGTATTTTATACGGTGTTAACGATTAATAATATGGGGTGGGGATTCAATACCAATTTTGGACCAGAGTGGACTAAAATAGGTACTGGTAATCCAATCATTATAACACGCAGTGTTCGAATAAATTAAAGACATGGTTAAACACTGTAAATACTATAGGACTGATGGCCGAAACTAAAAAAAGTCTATTACCTGGCTGCCCATTATTGAAAAATGCAGCATTCGGATTGGGTCCACTTACTGGCCATTATATGCAATAATGGGTCGGCCATGCATTTTCTTATTAAATCACGGGTTTTAGGTAATTAGAATTAAAAAAATAAAATGGTTTGCCAGTATCATTAATGGACTCATAATGTATCCTCGACTGGGCGCTCGCCCATTATTTAGTTTTTCCCCCCAAACTCGGACAATTATTTGCCACAATGATACGCATCCAACCCTTTGTTTTTAAATAAAAAAAGTTTTCCTGGTCTAGAAAGTCAGTAAAGGTGAAAAAACTTTGGAATACTGATGTACATGATTTTTGACAGTTTTGTAGATCAAATTGACATCATACCGGGATTTGGTTCTGACAACAGCCCATGGAAATGAAATTATCGGGGTGTAAGAATATGAAAAGGGATCGGTATTGGAAGCTAAATAATCGCTTACTGCAAGACCAATGAATATAATGAGGGAATGGGAAGCGAATTATAGTGATACAAAACTGAATTTCAACACATGTTGATACAGAAATGTGGATCTTTGTAAAAACATGGAATAAGATCATTTTCAATCATTTCTCAAAAGGGAGTAAGGAAAAAGATAACAGTATGAGTGAATTGGAGAAGAAAATGAAAATGCTTTGAAAAGTAATTGCGATCCTAAAAATGAAAGCTAATATTACATCAATATGAAAAAGTAAATTGGAATATGAAATACTTATCATTATCACATGAAAGGTCTTATTGTAAGAAGTTAAAGCAAAGTGGACAGAAGAAGGTGGAAAAAATCACAAAATATTTTATGAATCTTGAAAAAGAAATGTAATTTAAAAAATCCATCATAAATTTGGTCGATGCAAATGGAAAAATGGAACACAAATCGGAAGACGTATTTGAAAATGCAGTTGACTATTATGAAAATTGATAAATAAGGACTCAAATACATCTAAACAGATGTTTTGAAAATTTTATTGAAGATTTAAACCGGTAATACAATAACACAAGAAGATAGGGATGAATGTCCCAAGTTTACTTAATATGCTGAATGTGAAAAGGCTCGCTCCAAACGAATGAATTGCTAAAAGTCCTGGGATCGATGGGTTAACGGCAGAATTTATAAATGTCATTGGAGGATAGTAGGACAATGGTTGTAATTAATTAATGAAGAATATGAAGATGGCGAACTATCAGCATCTCATAACAGATGTTTACCATACTAATTATAAGGAAAGGGGCCCAAGACATAATCTCGATAACTGGAGACCCATCACGTTACTAAATATAGATTACAAGATTGCGCGAAGACGCTTCGCTTCTAGAATAAATATTTACACCAAAATTATCAATACAGATCATTTTTTTTTCTTTTTATTGAATGGCTCTTTTTAGAAAAATGTGGTGCAGCTTTGAGTATTCGTGTAATATAGTGGAGGAAGCTAGACCCAGGTCAAACTCATCTGTATACCCACACTAAAGAAAAGGTTTGACACCTTTGGTAGTTAGTATGGACCGTCAATCAACGCTAGGGAAGGTAGTGCTCTCAAATTGTGGTGTCACTTTTTCATAGGGCCAATTTAAGTTACACCGGGGTCAAACTTGTAAAATTGCCCATATCACGCTGCAGAAATGTATGCCATATTGTCCGTCTTGTCATATGGATTCCAAAAAAGTATAGATTGTACAACTATGACCATGTTTGGAGTTATAGGGTAAAATGGCCTTAAAAATGGGAAAAAAAGGTCAATTTCTTTTGTACAGGGTCAATCTCGGAAGTTGCTCCATTGTTGAACAATAATAGACGTGTTCTCTAGTAATGAGTCAAAATAAGGAATAGTGGTCGAATCTGCAATGCCATAGTTAAAAATGTTATGGGACAAAATAGGTCCTAGGTCAAACATACCTAATTGGTGTGGACCATTCTGTGACCTTATCCTCCATAAGTAAGCATTACAACATAATAAAAACTACCTTTTAGGAGTCCTCTGACCTCAGCAATAACTTGCAAGTGTTTTAAAATATAATCAGATTAACTTTTTAATGTTGACCCCTGTGTTACAAATTGAAATTGACCTGTTTTACCATTTTAGGGGACATTTTACTTATAACTCCAAAACCACTAGTCGTAGGTGGTACAACATACATTTTTGGAAATCTTATGATAGATGGACAATATGGCATACATTTCAACATGAGTGGGGCATTTAAAAAGTTCGTTGACCCATGTGTTAAACTTAAATTGGCCCTCTATGGAAAAAGTGATACCAAATTTGAGAGTACTACCTACTAGCATTGATGTAGAGGGTCCATACTAAATACCAAAGGTGTCAAACCTTTCTGGAGTGGGAGGTAAACGAACTCCTTAAATAAGGCCCCATGATATGCTGCTCCTCCTCTAATAGGAAGATGCTGCGCGTTACACAGAAACAAGAAAATGTAGAAGAAAGAGGCTATGTTTGTATTGATTTTAGAAAAGCATTTCGATACAATTAAAGGAGATTTTTATCTTTTGTTTCTTGAGAAAGTTTAATTTCGGTAGTCAAATGAAAAAATGTATTTTGTTCTGTTTAAGGTACATTTCGTGATCTAACAACCTCGTTTTGTTATGGTCAATAGACATCCCCCGAGAAAAATTTCCCAAAATTTAAGTTGACTCTGATGGGCGTTTTGATGTTATGCGCACACATGTTGTATTCAGAGCACCCCCATAGTCCACCGTGGTTTTAGTCCGTTAAAGGAAATAGTATGATATGATATTTGTAAATTTGGTAGGATGGAAAGCTTATAGTAAAGTAGATTAACATATAACTCAAAATAAGTTGAAAAATTGTCACACATTTGTTGAGATTTTGCCCTTTTAATTTTCCGCCCAAATAGCTACTCGAAAACAATTCGACAAATCCACATCGTAGGCAAATGGTGATGTCAAAGTGAGACAATACATAATTGACGTCGTTGTGACATCATATCGCAGTGTTGCCACTTCATATAATAATTAAACACAACGAAATGAAACAAAATATGTCATTCTGTAAATTTTTCTGAATTTTTTATTACTTTCATAAATCCATCAATATTACAGTCTTGTCAGCCAATAACAATTCGAGTAAACACTGATATGTTGTGGTCATCACTTGACGTCACGATTTGGGCGATTTGATCAATGAAGCTCGTGGCGAATAATCCGCCCGTTTTCTTCGTATGTAAAAAAAAGCCAAAAATTAAAAATGCTCTATTTTGTTCAATTTTACATCAAATAGGTATTATTTTTTTCGGAATTCGTGATGTATGTACATATATTTTATGAATGTAAGTCAAACTGAGCTTGACAAAAACTTGGACAGATTTCCTTTAAGGACAGAAATAAAACATTACGAATTTCGTCACCCCCCCCCCCCCCCCCCCCCCCCAATGACCAGATTAAACTTGCACGTAAGAATAGGCACATACACTATAGGCCTACTTAGGCCACAAGTTAAGATGATATAAAAAAATCTACAATTTTTTAAAAGGTAAAGTCGGGAGGGAGACGAGGCTGTGGATCCACGAAATGCCCCTTTTTAAGAGTTAGAGTTCTTTAGCCTTTCAATTTCCTCTCTAAGCTAGACATCTAGGTAAGTAGGTATGGGAATGGTTAAACGTATCGTTGGCATTTTTCGGGTAAGCTCAGCGATGTTTCTGTTCTGCCGCATCTATATACACAGCAATCGGGCTCTTCCAACCCTGCATGGTCAAACCCTCTGCCCGGTCGCTGCGCGCGATCTGCAACTCTTTCTTGCCACTCTGGTCCCAGCTTTCAGACAAGGAATGTGCAATCTCAAATGGAGTGAGGAAGGGGAGTATGGATGGTGTTACCAATGCAGTCAATGTCTTTCAATGTTGGCGGAAAGACCAGCATGGACGTGTGTCGTGCATTGTCATTTACAAAGTATATACGATCACTCTTCAGGAAACCTGCGACCACAAATTTCAGCCGTCTGCTGAAGGAATTCTTCAATGAATGGCGGGTGGGTGTATGTCAGGTGATGTTGAGTGAGTGTACAAGTCCAATTCATTTGACGTTGCCAGAATCACATTGCAATTAGACCTCTTTGGTTATAACGAATCTACGAACAGGTTGACCCCTTGCTGCCCTACCATAGGATCTTCTGGTCCAGATGTGGTGTGAAACCCACATTAGTATATAAAGGACCGCGCAATGCCCGACAATGTCATGACCACAAGAAACCACTGTGCATCGTCGCGACGTAGATCAAGAACTCGAGGTTCATTACGGGCATGTGGAACATCCTATGCTAATCACAGTTATCAACATTCCATCGAGAGCTCGCGCTAATGTGCTTTACAGCTCTGGATGCCTGGAAGGCTGTGACAAAGTTCGTTGGTGATTGTTTCCAAAGTTAAGAGTGGATTTTCCTAAGTGATTACCTCAAGTGTTGTCTTTCATGTCATGATCCAACTTTAGATGGTTCTTCGCCTCCTCTGGGAGAGATGCTCCTGCCTTATCGAACTTAAATTACGAACACACTTCGGACAGTCTGGCGTTTGACTCCAAGAGTGTCTGCCACCGGTTTTTGAGATAGTCACCACCATCATTTTCAAAAGGCGTCGATTAATACGATTCTATCTGCATCGACACTCTATTACCGTTTATGGGACCTGCGTTAGCAGCCATGTTGTATCTCATGTACCCAAGTACAAATGACCACAATGTCACACTGAACGGTTGGTTGGTTGTTGGGTGAATGGCGCGTTCAGCAAAAATGGCTATGTGCGCAGTTACAATACTATCAATAATAGTGCATGAAGTAAATTCTATCACATGCCATAGTGGGAGACAGGTGGTACGCATGCCGTTGGGAAAACCGCCACCTCAAACAATTAAAGAAACAGTTTACGGATCCACCAGCCTGTTCACCAAGACTTCTCCAAGCCCTTTTCACGTCCAAGCTCTCTAGTCGCTGGAAATCCAAGCGTCAGTGGTGCTGGTAAGAACAGAGAGGTCAATCTAGGCTTCAAGGCCAATTCCATATATCCCCGTTAGTCGGCCCAGGATGTCCCGGCCTTCGCCCATCCAAAGCTCGAGTCGCTGTGAACTCCTCGACAGTCTCCGGCCGCGCATCCAAGCTCAAGTCGTTCGCTGGTGGATGATCCAGCTGTAAACTCGTGATGGGACGGACGACACTGGGAGGCCTATCCGTTCGAGCATAAAACCGTGCTGGAACGACAATGGTATAGGCCTGGCTATCCGTATGGTACCACGTGGAGGTGGGAATTGGCCTGCCCGAGAACACATCTTGTACCGCGTTCTAAGGGCCTTACCAAGACAGTCACACTGAACGCTACCCTTTATCCCAGTTTTTACACGCTGGACGGAAAATATGAAAGACAAGATTTCTTAAAATCACATAAGAAAAGGTACTAAATCGGCTTTTACGATTCAGTGGTCATCACCATGCGGGACGAAATTGTCAACGAACTTGACCAATTTCCCAGTGAAACAATTGTCAAATATAAGACTAATATATGACACAAAATGAATATCAGTGACGGATAGTCAATCGGTTTTTGTGTTCTGCTCCGAGCCGATTTTACAGGCTAATTCAATTGACTTTATCTAAAAATCACTTCACAAGTGCTAATTAACTGGTAAAACCTATTTTTACTCAATAGCATTTTTGGTTTACGTCGGATGTGGTTTTTCTAAAGTTAAACATATCAGCACCTGCTTTAGTTTGGTAACTGATAGTCTGTGTTACCCTGATCTTGTAACTGTATTCTCTCTGTATAGATGTATGAGAAGCACACGTTATGAAAATATGTTGTTTTGATAGGTCTGGTGAGCCTGACCAGCAGCCATACCTTATCAAACTTCATAGTTTTTCTAAGGTGTGTTTGACATTCCTTATCTTACATATACATCGTGTTACAAGAACGAAAATCGGTATCATTATTCATAAAATTGGAATATAATTACGTTTTTTAAATATCTTGAAAGCCAGCGGTACGTTTTTTCTTAATTAAAAACCCAAAACAAAAGACAAAAATAAACTGGGTGCTTATTTATGTTCCCCTTTTTGCATGTAGTCTAAACATCACGGTCTAGTCGATAAGGTTTACTCTTCTGAGAGATAATCTATCATGTCGAGTAACGCCCCGGTCTGATTTTTAGAAATGTTCCCCTCTGTTTTGAGAAGATTATCTATGACCGGTTAATCCGTGTCCCCTAATGGTTATTTAGTAGGCGGTTTGGGATATTTTAAGTAGGTTCAGTTCAAATAACCCTTCTCAACAACTTATATCTTACCCTGACCCCGGCATTTCTGACACATAATTAAGGTCTTGAGACAGAGTTATCTGCTGTGCACTAAGGTCCCGAATGTTTTGTCAAGCAGTTAGTGCTCAAGAGTTGTCAGCTGATAAGTAGATCCTACCTTAGCATATTCTTCAAATAGGCTATGTCCCTTACGGCTTAATCACTAGCACTCACTGCGCATACAAAAAACAAAAGGCAGAGAATTCCCTTCTCTTGTTAATACGTTTTCAGCCTTCAATTTTCTTTTAATCCCGTATTCATTGATCTGGATTACTGGTAGCAATTGTTAAATTGTTACCACTTTAAATAAAGCAAACATGTTTAATTGTCTTTTTTGGAAGAGTTCCATGACTTAGAATCACTATCTTGGTTGATTTCATTGGTCGATCCTGTATTAGCTGACCAACAGATGGTAATCTCTACAATCACAATGCAGCTTTTTGTAATTGCGTCACCTGAAGATTTCCATGACTTTGAATCACTATTTTGGCTGATTCGTTGTCGATATACATGCATTAGCTAACAAGCAGAATGGTAATCCGACATCCCAATAAGCTTTTGTATTGAGTCACCTGTTGTCTTTCATCGTTTGTTTTATTTTCAACCAATAATGAGCAAAAATGTTTCGATTGTTCCCTTTAAATAGTGAAGAAATTTTGCATAACTTACATCCTACTTTGGCTGAATCGTTCAATCGACAGATCAGCTAACAAGTAGATCTCACTCTGATGTTCACATATTAGCTTTTTATACTGAGTTCTTTCACACTATTGTTTATATTTCTTCATTTGTACCACCTGATATTAGGGTCAAAATATGACATGTACCCACACTAACCCAAAAAAAATTGCAACAGAAGGTGTCTTGGCATTTTCTGGTAGTGATAGAGGTCATTTTTTAATAATATATCAAAATTGCACAAAATCGAAGTCCCAGAAAGTGGTCAAACATGACATAACCAAATGGCCGCATCCGCCATTTTTTGAAAACATAAATCCCTCATATCTCTGGCAATAATGAGCTAAAGGAACAAACAAGATGTCATTTCCTACTAATTCTAGCATAACAAATCCTTAAAATGGGTTTTTATGATGTTTATGATATCACCTTAACCTCAAATTTCAATATGCTGCCATTGCCATGTGAAAAGTACGAAAGTATGTATCTTTGGTGCGGATTGTGTCCCAAATGACAAACAAGATATCATTTCCACTAATTCTAGCACTAACAAATCCATTAAAATCAGTTTTTTAATTTTTGTATTAATTGCATATATCATCTTGGCCCTCTAATCTAATATGGCGCATCTCCATGTTTGAAGTAGAATCCTTTATCTCTGATACCAGAAGGGCAAAAAAAAAAAAAAACCGGAAGGTGTTATTTTTTATCATCTCCTCGTCAGTACGACTCAATGACCTTTGCAGTTGAGACCCAGGATATCTGACAGGTCACCCATCAGAGATCATTTATTGCTTCAATGTCCACATCTGGAAATTCCCTTCCGGAGCAACATTCCTGCTACTAAATCATTGGTCCTCCTAAAAAAGAGTTTAATAGCACAACCCATCAATGGTTTTCTACCAGATGTTAGTTTTTGCTGTTTTTCATGCCCTGGTATGCCTTAAATTAAAAAAGACTCTGATTGCGCGCATTAAACAGGGACATCATTGCATTTGCCACCTTCACTTTCTTTCGATTCAGATCCCTATTGGGAGTACACAATACTCTGGATAAACACAGGGCACCAAGAATTACTTTCAAGAAAACAGACTTCTTGCCAACCACAATATTATGAGTAGTATCGCAACCCTGAAAAGGGTCCGGGCAACAGCAATTAGAGCAAATGTTTTATCGAACTGAATAAGCACTTCGAAGTTATATCAATCATACACGTAGTTTTTTTCTTCTTGTCTCTGCCAAACTGAAAGTAAAGATCATTACAACAGCCCTCTTCTGCATATGAGAAGAGGTTATCAATAGATCGTGTCTTTGCCAAATGGATGTTGGCTTAAATTTGGGGAACTGCCTTTGCTATATATCAACACTGCATCTCTCCTTCTGCAAAGATTACGTGGCAGTCTCTCTGTTGCATGTGGTCACCAATTAGTTTAATGAGATCCTGCTATGCCAGATTATTTGAGAGAATGTCTTCTTTTTCCCATCAAATTTTGTTGCAATTGCTGTCTACTTATTTTGCGTCCTATTGCAATGTTCCTGTGTTTGCCTTTTGTGTTTATGTGCAGACAACAGATGCATGATAGTGGCCAACTGTGAAAGATGCATAATCATTAATAACTTTCACACATGGAAAGAGACGAGAATGACTTGTCAAAGCTGGCAGCCAAGTTTGAAAGCATTCTCTCTTCACAGGAGAAAAGGCCTTGAAAAACATTTGCACTGGGATATGCTGGTGAGGATGTCAGTGTAACAAGATCTGGTCCAATCACTGCAAATAGCAGTAAAACAAATGGAAAACAAAGCTCACTTTTCTAATATAGCTACAACGGAAAGCTAAAGTCAAGCTCCTTGCATCTCCTCGAGCTGTCAAGGTAACCTTCAGCAGTCAACGGCACGCAGTCCAAGGTTCAGCCGTTTATATCAGGAGTTCCACAAGACGGACTCCTAAGACCCACCCTCTTTCTCATTTACATAAATGACATAGTTTCTGATGTGAAATCACTCTACGGTTATTTGCTGATGACAGCAATTTTTGTACCGGGAAAATTAAAACACAGTGACCAAGCTCAACTTCAAGATCTTAATAAAGTTTTCCAGTGAGCTGACCAGTGGCGATGTCAATTCAATGCTTCCAAATGCCAGCACTGTCTATCACACGTAGACCAACCTGGATTTTTTGCATACCAAGTAGATGGCCAATCACATTGAACCACTTCAAGTCATAAATATTTGGGTGTCACCACAACAAAAAGCTTGAATTGGAAACAGCATGTCCCGTACCATCACTGTCAAGTGCACGAAGCACTTTGGGCATTCTTGCGCATAAATCTTTCACTTGTCCATCAGAAATTCAAGTCACATGCCTACCAAGCTCTTGTAAGACCAAAGCTTGAATACTCATCAGCTTGCTTGGATACCCCTTACGAAACTGATCGGTGGATAAGGATAGAACTATCCAAAGACAGCGGCGAGTTTCATCTATACACTACCGACCTTACAGCAAGTGATACAAAAACCTTGGATGGGAGACCTCTTGGCAAACCGCAGACATCTCAACCATTGTTCAATGTTCTACAAAATCCATTATGGGCGGGTGAATATATCATTTCCATCTTGTATTATTCCCACAGCAGCCAGCAACTCCCGGCTGTGCATGGTTACACCAACATCTGGTCACGCACTGCTGCCATTTCACAACACATTTCCAAGAAAAATCGATGACCGTTTAGAAATTTTTTTTTTGTCTAAAATGGTCCCTTTTATACCATCCGAAACCTTTCAACAGAAAAATCCTAACCGGTCAATTTTTGTTTTTAAAAACCTTATAATTAAACCGAATATCAAATTTCCACAGACGCCTACTAAAACTAAAGTCTGTTGAAGATACTCTTATTTGAACATGACCTCTACAAATGGCTCAGCGGGATATTACATCGGCTGCTGGGGTATGGTATTCCCATCGAACACGCCAAGGGGAGGCAATCACATGAACATAATTTCCCAACTCGTCCAGTCAAGAGCAAACACCTACAGGTATTCGTTCTTCATTCGTAATAACCCATCTGGCATCGACTTCCAATCAACAGTGTCCTAGCACCTTAATTTTGCCCAATTCCAATCCTGTGGCACTACCAGTTTCTTAGGGTAGATTTTCCTACCCTCTACCCAGCAAAAACTGCAATCACACTACGTTTTCCTGCACTATGAACACAATGTATATACTTTTGAGCACCCGAGCATGTATGCACAACACGTTTCCTCCAAGTGGAGTGTATTTCCCGAAACCTGACGACCGATGACCAAGCTCTGGAGAACTGCCTCAGCTAAGTTGATTGTGCCATGACTGTCACCATATCTGCCATCCGGTTTTTTTTTTTATGCCAGTAACACACAATTTCTGATGGTCATTTACGAACTTTGTCCTCGTCAGAGGCCTGCTGCCCCTGAGAACAGTGCCAAAGATGATCACTTTTGTTGTTGATGTAGGTTCTCTTTTTCAATCGCTGAAACGGACAGAGGAGAAGGCACCTATAGTTGGCATGGCGGATGATTATGCATCTTTTCACAAAACTGGCAAAAAGCATCCGTTTGTCTTCCATGGATAACTGGTGAAAGGTGAACCAACACAAAAGACAGCACATATGAACGTCGCAAAACTAAGATCGAAAATAAGGTAGACATATCAATGCACAAATTTTGCTGGGGAAAAAAGAATGCCAGATGTTGATGTAGCAAACAGCATGTGTGCCTATGGCATAATTTTAGGTAACGCAACCCAAATTGGAGAAGACGCAAATCTGTTTGATACTACTTCTCCAATATGCAAAAGAGGCTGTATGACCCTTTACATTTGGGTCTGACAGGCACAAGCTCAAAGTCATCTGTGGTAATCCTGTGTTTACGAGTTTGTTCCAGAGATTTTGTACTACAATAATAGATCCTGAAATCGATAGAAGGGAAGGTTGTAACCCATGGTGTCTCTGTCCCAATTGATCAGCAATCAGCTCTTTGGAATCATATGCTACAGGTACCCTTCCAAAAAGTTTTTCACACACAGTTGTGACATTCATGCGAAAACATGGACCAAGTTAACAAGTCCGATCTCAGATTAATGATGACTGAAGGCTAAAATAGTAATAGTTAATAGCGTGGTCGATCTCATCTACTGCAAACAAGTGTTCGGCCACATTTTGGTGATGTTGAGATGTTCTTCCTGTTCAAGAATTTTCATTCACAATTACACTGTACAGAACAGAATGTGATAGATTTTAATAGAGTGATTAAAAAATCATATGCTCCGAATTTTCGACAATAGCCCATAAAAAAAAAATCATTTTAATTCGAATAGATTTTTAATGCCGGAAGAGAAAATACGCCATTACCTCATTTGTCATTGTAATCTGTCCTGATGCAAAATAGGAGGATTTATGGTTTAAATGGTGTTAAATGGCAGACAGTGCCATTTTGTAAGACACCAAGGTGCGCTCTAACAAACTTTACACCCAACCAATCTTAATGTTTTCCTTTTGAAAAATAAGGTAGAACTATCAAATGCGACAATTGTGCTGGGAAAAAGGAAAATGTAATGTTTGATATAGCAAAAAACAACAGATGCAATGGCATATTTTAGGTCAACTTTAGGACAGTTCTCCAGATAGTGATACTTGTAAACATGTAGATGGCAGCCATATGGTTTTAGAGGTCAAGATGAATCTCAACTTCATAAAACCCATTTTAATGGATTTGTCAATGCTTAGAATTAGCAGGACATGACATCCGTGTTTTTCCTTTTTGGCCCATCATACCAGAGATACAAGAAATTGTATTTTCCAACATGGCGGATGGCGGCCATATTGGATTAGAGGTCAAGATGATATCTCACTTTATAAAAACGGATTTTAAATGGATTTGTTATGCCAAATTAGTAGGAAAAGACATCTTGTTGTCCTTTTAGCTAATTTAATTGCCATAGAATATGAGGATTATTTTTTTTTCAAAATGGCGGATCGGCGGCCATTTTGTTGTTATGTCCATAGTTTTGAACACTTTTCTGGACTTTCGATTTTTGTGCACTTTGATATTATTGTTAATCTGAACTACACTAACCAAGAAAAGCCAAAAAAGCGGCTTCTGTTGCAATTTGTTTGGGGTCATGTGCCATATTTACTCTACTCTACTATGAGGCCACGAGGTGTTTCTAGAATTGTCCTTTGTTCAATTGTCCTTATTGTTTATCCTGCTATTCATCAGACCGTTATTTTTCTCCGGAGGTGTCCATAGACCACTTTTCAGAAAAAATAACGGTGTGTATATTCATGAGGTTTGAATACGGGTCTCTGACCGCTTGTCGTAATTTATAATGGCAGTGAAACAAAAGAAGCACATGGATAATGATGAAATGGCTAGACGTATATGGACGTAAACTTCCGGGTACTACCCTACAGCTACAGGGACCAAGCCTCCTCGAGAATTCCTTCATATTATATAGGGTTTTACGGTATAGTGAAAAAATTGCGGGCCATTTTGAAATTAACGATATGGCGCTTGAAGGGGGCGCACCACTAATGTCATCCACGTTTTTTATGTAAAAACTCCCCCGACCCCCAAAAAAAATCCGGCTAAAAAGTGCAAGGCTTAGACAAAATTCTACTGGTCCTTTCTTTTCTTCATAACGGCGAGCTACAATCGCACGATATCCACATGGGCGATAGAAATTGATGTCAACATGCATACCTTGATAAACCAATCAGTTTCATCGCAAAACCCTAGATTACGGCCGCGGATGTGCACGGTTGGTCATTCCTAGATATAGTGATGCGGGGGTGGTAAATTTAGCTATTTGCTTTTAATGTGAAAATAAGGTGAAGTAGATGGTGCAACACCATAATGCAAGCAATTTTTATAATCTTCAGAAAAAGAGCTTTATTTTTGATACCAAACACGATGCCTCAAGTATTCCAGCTTGCAGGAGTTGTCTAGTGTAACCGGAACCCGGGCCCGTACAAAAAATTGCGTGTGTTCCTATGGGAGAGTCTTAGTGGTGCGCTCCCTTGAAGACGAGAATGAAAAAAAATAGTACCCTATTTTTTTTAATAACTCAGCACCCAAAATTTTGACAAAGTTTAGCCAAAAAAATCAATATTGACACGACACTCCAGCTGCCAAAATATCTTATTTGGGAGAGCTGTACTGTCCAAATATTAATGCTAACCATTGAAACGCAGTTTTGTTTTCTATTTTTAAGCAAAAATGGATTTGAAGGCTGAAATTTCTGGACGACATGAGAAAAAATACGGCTTTTCATCTGATATCAAAATTGACATTTTCTAACTTCCGGTAAGTCAGGGGTCGCAAAGAATTGGACAAGCATTTTTAACTGATTAAAGCCATAATTCGTTGGAAATTGTAATGTTATCTTGATAATCAATCCGGAGTTCAATAGCCAATGCAGAGATTGTGTATTGTGTCATACTGAAGTTTTTATCCCGTTAGTAATAATTTGTCTCATCTTGTATACCTTGTTTATTCTTGTGTCTGTTTTCTGCATTTGTTTTTGTTTTGAATAATCCCTGAAGGGTCCCAGGATATTGATATGATAAACCTCTCCAAATCTTTACACGGTTCCATTCCATTCCCAATAAACAGGCCCAACAATAATAACACTACCTACCAAGTGACATCATTATGAAACATTGATTTTCGTCAGTGGCATGATCGATGTCACAACCAGTCTCCTGCATTTGTCCATTACTCTCTGAAAAATCAATAGTTTTCACTAATGATGTCATCACGAACCCAAATATTGAATGCTTTCTTTCTCGTCCTCCTTCCCGGGCCCTCCTTTTAGACTGGACACAAACACATCAATTCTATTTGCATTTACTGGGGGACCTGAACACTTCAAAGTGACGGGGGGGTCCTATGGACCTAATTTTGCGCCCAACTACCAACTTTTCATTTTTATTGCTGAGTTGGTAATTAAAATTTCGTGCAAAAATTCCCTCGGGAAAGTGGTTTTCCTGGGGGGGGGCTTGGGCACTACGGAAAGTCCGAGTGAAAACCCCTGGTCAACTTAAGTGGCGTGTTCCGATCGTCTTTGTGGACCCCCCCTGATTTTTCCCTGAAGTATTATCGATTTTGATATCTATGAAAGGCCGTATTTTTTCTCATCATCGTCCCTGAAATTTTTTAGCCCTCAAATTCCATTTCATTCTCAGATATAACCGAAAAACCGCCGTTTTAGTGGTTAACCATCAAAATTAGCACGTATTGAGAGGGCTTTTGCCATATGCATTATTGCTTCTACCGTCAAAAGCTTCAAACGAAGCTTCGTTTTTCCCACGGTACTTGATAGGCCGTACGTTGCAGGTGCCATACTCTCATAATCGAGCATAGAACACAACAGGCAAAAATAACTCGGAACACGCACCCTTTAAATGTTAAGGGTCCAGTCAGTGATATTTTAACCAGCATTTTTTCAAACTAAAATAACAAAAATAATCCCATGAACACGAACCTTACACTAACAACTACAGCCTGTGCTTTATTCATATCAACAAAAGAAGCCTGTTTTTAATTACCTGTCGTCTTTAGACTTTGTGTCATCATTGTGACATCACATGGCTTCTCGAAGATGAACCTGATTTACCTCTATCACGACGCGTTCTGATGATATCAGGGATATCACGAATTTGAAATAACTTGAAATGAATAATCTAGCAATTATTTTCCCCACGGATTTCCTCTAAATTTACCAGAACCTCTCTTAAAAAGATGTGTGGCTTCATTTCTTGAAAAACGCCTCAGAAGTCATCCAATATCCACCTTTTTCCACCAAAACACAAGCCTTCGGCCCTGGAAAAGACACTTAAAAGCAATAACAGCACAGTTTTTGAAGAGCGCTCTCAATTTTAAAATTTTGATATTTTTTTGCACAGTTATGTGGTAATTGTCTAGAAAACCACACCTGCAAGCAGATGCTCAAAAATGCCGTATTTAACATAAAGTGTTTTTTTTAAATTAGAATTGGGATCGCCAGATTGTACTAACGGCAGAGCTTGAAATGTTAAGCCGCTTTCGTGATTTCAGCACCCTCTGTTTTAATTCATTGAGGTCACTAGATATCCTGAGAAAATGCTATTCTCAAATTTGAGCTGATCCCATCTTGCGTGTTTTGTGTTATGAACTATGAAAGATATATTAGTATCACATCACCAACTTTACTATTTTAAACCCCCTATTTACGAACATCACTGAACATGGACTAGTATTCCACATGGCGATTTCGGACGACGAAAACAAAACACCTTAGCCTCCTTACTATCACGGCGCTCCTCTATAATTACTCATGTTGGCTCAATAACGCCGTGCGTTGAAGGTCAAAAGAAACCTATACATTGTTTTCCGCACGCTAAACTAATGAAAATCGGTCATAGTTTGTAAACACACGTCTTGAATCTTTGGACATCTTGAGAAGACAATACAACAATGTCACACCTCGCAACTTTTATCTTTAGAAACCTAATACCTATAGGCCTACGGAGACTACAAATCTTTTTTGCATCACTAAACTAACAAACAGTTTCATCAATCAACTCTAAGAAATGCCCAACAGGGGGGGGGGGGCGGATCCAGGATTTCTCAATAGAGGGGGGCGCGTCATATTTTCCGGCTCGCTGCGCTCGCAGGTCGACCCATATTTGTTTCCTCCCAAGTCGGTTCGACGAAATTCTGACAAGCTGGGGGGGGGGGGGGGGCGTACTTGCGTTCCCGCTGGGCGCCCCACAAAGCTAGAATCATTTCAATTCTACAGTTCGCCGCGCTCTATACATTCGCGCCCTGTGCCTGCAAAATAGAGGGGCGCGCGCCGCTCCGGGGGCGCCCCTCCCAACCCCTCTAATCCTCCCCTGAGAAATGCAACCCTGTAGTTTGTTTTTCCCACTGAATCTCTACAACACTGGATAGGCCGTCTCCACGCGATTGAATAGCGAGCCCGTGAAGAAACCGAAGTTTCACACGCCCCCCCCCTTTTGCTCACCCAAACCACACTCGGTTGCACGGGTTTCTATGGGATAGTAAGCCCTGCTGTATGCCCTTTATAAAGTAATTTTCCTGGCAATTCTGAAAAAATATCAAGGTGGTTTCATTTGTATGAGTATGTTTGCCCGTTTTGTTGCCTGCCTGAAATTATAACTGTGAGAGTATAAAGTAAACGAATGTAAATTCTAGGCAATTTTTTCGACCGATTAGGAATGATACTGGTGGATGTACACACTTCATAGCCTATACACTGTACATAAACTGTATGCACTAATTCACTTTACGAGTCTAGACTATATAGGCTGTGCCTCTAAAAATGCTATAATAACTCCATGGGAATAATTAATAGTATTTAAGGTCATGAGTCTTTTCGCTGGATACATGTAGAAATGGATCACAATTAGCCTAAGGTATAGCTTGTGATTTTTACCTTTATCACAAAAGGTCCTATACTAGCTTATACAGTTGAGTAAAAAACAACCCTACATTCAGAATACAAAAATAATTAAAATAGTTTTAGAAATGTTTTTGCTCAATGTTTTGCTAGTTTTATAAGAAGGATAAAACGGCTTTCAGAAAACGTTTATTTGGTACCATTTGAACTTTGGAGGAAGAAGTTACGCCTATTCTGCTGAGAGACTTAAAATCCTATTGGGCCGCTTTTGGAGCCAAACAAAGATGCCAATCGCTTACATAGAGTCACATGGCCTTCAGCAGTGTTGGAAATAGCAACATTTAACACCAAATTATTGTAACAATTCAAGGTGGGAGAGATAATTGAAGGATTATAAAAATAAATATCCCAGAGATTACAAAAGTAAAGCAAGTAAAAAATGTTCAACAATTTCCCAATAAGAAACTTAAGATAGCTGGTGTAAAATCACAGTTTACTTTGGTTCACAAGATTTTCCAGGTTTGAACCGCAACGAAACTTGGGAGCAAAGTTGTATTCCGCTTGAAAAAAAGAACATGGCGCTATTGAATTTTTAAGTTTGTAAGTTTGGAATTAACGATTTATCTACAGAAAAATTCAGCGTTAGTTTCTTGCAATTTATGGACGCGCCTGAGTATACTGTATTTGTGCAAAATAATTACCTTAATCGATGTAAAAACCCAAAAATCTCTTACAGTTTCAGTATGTTCAATGACCTGAGACATTGAAAATGGGGTTGATTTTTCCCATAAGTGACTCTTTTATGATTGACATGGTAATTTAATATTTTGAAGATATCGTACCATCTGAAATTGCATGTGGATTGTCTTTGCTATAATTTTATGGTATACTCGGTGTCCGTCCTCCGCATTGTATGGCTAAAATCGCCAAACGAATTTTTATTAGGTCTCCCTCTCCGCAAATTGTCATAGTGTTTTCTGAACCCAAGTCCAAAAGACAACCAAATAAAAATCTTCTCATACCCTGTTTATCTCTGTAAACACCCAAGCAGACATTGAAGCAAAAATAACGTTAATTTAACCTTTGAAAGAAAAAATCTTCCTGAATGTAGGGTTTGTTATTGACTCAACACTGTTAAAATCCCAATTTCAATGACCAAAAATTTCAGTTCCTTCCAATTTTAATTTCCAAGTTTTTTTTAATTTTGGGTTTTTTTTGTGCAGTATACTGACCCAATAGACTGCAGCATTGCATTATCTTTTCTTCAAGCGAGATGTATCCGAATTGGGGGGGGGGGGGGGGGGTGTGGGTTGCTGCTCATTCCAGGGGGTTTGAACTTGACCCCGAAAAGGCTAACCAGACCAATTTTCAGTGAAAATTAACCCCTAACGGAGTCTACGGAGCCAGTTTTGGTGAAATTATACTAGTTTTCAGGTTGTTTTTTTTTAATGGGGCCAATTTGCGGTAAAAGTATACCCCTTGTGGGACTTCTTCTCATACGTGACCTAAAATCCTTCTTTAAAATATACTGAGAATATTAATTAGTCAAAAAAGTGTCTTTTTGACTAATTCAAAATTCGTCATGCAAATCAGTTGTTTATCATGTCATAATTATGTACTTCAATGGAAACATGTTGCTATGCTGGAAGATATCCCTTCCCCTAATTTTTAAACTAGTTTTTTCATTAGTACAAATATTTTCATGACCATCTAAATTTACACTTAAAATGAAATTATGACTGACTAATTTTAATTTGTCAACTGTTAATGCCTACTTAAAGAAGACTTTAGACTCACCAAATGAACTAGAAATTAGTTTGTCAAGCACAAAAATGACGAAGTTTTAAGTCCACATTGGTCCTTTGCAATTAGTATCTTTTGCATTTTGTATTAAAAGTCCCTAATTTTTTTAAGTTGTTAGAAAATTTTGCAATTATGAATTTAATCCAAAAATATTTAAAACATTCTTTTTAAATTCAAACCACTTTTTTAGCACTATTTTGGTGGATTCTAAAAAAAAATAAGAGTGGTGCATGACTAATTTTAATAGTCAAATAGACACTTTTGACACTTAATATTCTCAGTGGTAGCCATATAACAAAGTTACACTTTGCTATAACTGCAAGAAAATTACACATTCAGGTTCGGGGGTTTATTTTTCTGATCAGTCTGGTTTAGGTTACATTTTCTATGTTTTATCATTGGAACCATTCACAATCACAACTGATTTGATACCCCAAACTGCATTATTGTGAAATTTTATACCCTTAGAGTTTGTCCGCAAATTTAAAGCTCTAGTCGCTCTTTTGCACGAGCATTGGCCCCGACCAAATTCAAGCACCCCCAGGATTATATTCCAAATATATTAAAGTAATAGTTTTTAAATAGAAACGTGCATGCCCAATCTCTTAAAGCCCGGAAAAAGAGCCACGAGATGCTACTTCTCTCCCCCCGGTCACCCCATCCATCACTTAGGAGCTTACCAAGTCACTTGCTCGGGGGGGGGGGGGTTAGTAAAGCCAAAAAGAAGGAGATTACTACTTATACGAGTAGTCAAATCCTTCTGCATGAATTATCATTATTGTTTCCTTGAGCTGAAAACCCTGAAATATGGCATTTTTAAAGAACTTTTTAACAACATTTTTGAATCATATTTTTTCGAACATAAAACCCCACCCATACTCGAAAATCAAACCATAATTGACAAAAACCTTGACATACGTGCAATTACTCGCCTAATGCTGTCCCTTTTCCGTAGTTTTCCCTATTCCTTTGTACGTGCACGGCCGGGTTCTTGGGTAGAGCAAAGGGCCGCCGTGCAATTTACGGTTTCCTCACGTTCGAACGACGATAGCCTATCCAGTGTATAGAGATCAGTGGTTTTGGGTCCTGCAATCCTAATGGGGAAAATTCATGAAGATTTTTTCCGGAGTAAAAACGAAACCAATACAGTGGTCGGCGCGTACCGCCGACGTGCGACAACACCGTGAGCAAGAAATTCCATTTCCCGCGCACAATGCAAAGCAGTATGCCTACTTATCCTCATACGTGCACACTGTATCTGCCACGTATTTTTTTTTTGCCCTCAAAGCAACCATTTTTGTAAAAAAATATATTGATTCCTATCGTACACCACAACATAATTTAGAATAAACAACGAGCGAAAAACATAAAACACGGACAGGACAGGACACAGGACTCCACCGCTCTCATACAAACCTCTCACTCCTCACTCGTCTCTCTCTCTCTCCCCCTCCCTCCTCCACTCCCTCCCTCCCTCCCTCCTCCCTCCCTGGCCCTCCCTCCCTCCTCCTTCCCCTCCTCTCTCTCTCTCTCTCAACTCTCTCACTCTGTCCTCTCTCTCTCCAATTCAATATCTCCAAAAACTTCATAGAATCAAGCCACTTATTTTCAACTTCATCTGAGCCAAATCTTTCAAAATTGTAATACAGCATCTAGGAACTTTATCAACTTCGAGAAGTGAAGCACTTTTGAACACTAAAAAACGTTCTACTTGAATGTTATGGGGTTTTGAAACCATCAAGAATTTCTAAGTTGATTAGAAAATCATACTTTCTCCTCTCCTCGCCTCTCTCTCCTATATAGAAATATCATATTCATTATCATGGCAGGTCCTAAAAAAATTGAAAACTATGTGCCAGCCCAACTCGATGTATAAATTTTGTCATATCGCGGTGTTCTCTGGTTATTAACTGGCTTCATGGTTTTAATTGTTTTACTTTCACATGGTCCAAACCCAGGGTCAAAATTCGAAAAGCAGTGATAAATTGAAGCTCCGAAGCTGATTTGAGGCCCGGGTCTCTGGAACTAGGTTTTTCCGAAATAAGTTGCCATTTCCATCAATTCCCAGGGTATACTTTTTGAGGTCTCTTTCGAAAAATATTGGTAGAATAATGGCTTTTGGGGGGACATGAAAAGTAGAGCCTTTGGAACGAATGGTCCTTACATGGGGTCACCGAACTGAACAAGAACCGAAATGACGGGTCTTTAAGATAGGCTGGCGCGGCACATACCCATTCTACCTCCCAATGTGAGACCTCCCCCCCCCCTCCGGTGCGGTGGGGTCATGCCTCACTAATCAAGATCTGACAAAGTTTGAATAATCCTTTTAACCTCCTTTTTCATTTCCACGAGAGTAGAGATTTCTTGTGTTTTTAGCCGAAGGTTCTTTGTTTCCCACCAAATTACACCCTGAAGATGGTCAGACCAATTTAATTTTTCCTTCATCTCTTCCGATTAATGTGCATTGTGTTCTCTAACTTGATATTAGAGCCTGGCACTACAACCCCTCAAGTACCGGGAAACAACTTGCGGTGTTTGATGGTAAGAGACGCAATAAATGCATGTTGCAAAGCCCATTCAATACTGTGCTAATATTGATGGTTAACCACTAAAACGAAAACGTGCGTTTTTTTGTTTATATCTGAGGAATGAAATGATTTGAGGGCTTCAAATTTAGGACACAATGAGAAAGATGCATGGCCATCTGATATCAAATCGATACTACTTTACGGGTAATCAGGGGGGTCCCAAGACGATCGACACGCACCTTTATACCAATTACTAGGGCCCATGCAGAACTAATTTTTACAGTATGCCGGAGTGGCATAGGATATATAGTCCCCCGGACTCACCGTCCTCTTACAATGGTGAACATAGCCCCGGGACATAGGGCAATCTATTCAGTTGAATCTCACACGCAACATTAGTTTTTCACGCTTTATTCCTTTGTGGTCTACGGAGCCCGGACTATGAATCCTGCCGGACATATCTCCTTTCAAAACAGACACCGGGACATATGCAAACACGTGCATAGTCCCTTGTTCAGACGTCTGCTATGTTCCCTTTCGAAGTACATCCCCCATTTATAATAAATGGGTTGCACCCCCCCAAGCGTTAGCTGAGCCCATGCAAACCTCTTACACAATAGGATATAAAATAGATCTCTAAATCTACCCCCATGGCCTAACAGCAAAATCCCCCACAAACCAACCACTCCCAAATCACTCCCCAGGGCCGGTCAGCACCACACACGAATCCCCACCCATAATGAATTTGCTTACTTCCACGAAGCTCTGAGAGCGGGCGGTAGCCGAGCTCCTTGTTCTTTTCTGTTTTGAATACATTAAGAAATTTTCACAATCATGAAAAAACAATAATGAATACAGAAACAACACCGCGTACACTCTTGTACAAGGCTGTCTGTCTTACTGAGCTGTCGAGCTAAACCGCAAACACCTGGGTTGGACTCCCGATACTAAAATATCTATGGCTGTCTGGGTATCTACTTTGGTTAAAATTACTATTGGCTTTACTGTACTGGCCTGGCGATATAATTCAGATTCAGACTGCCTTGATCAAGCTAACACGTGCAACGTCATCTGCACACAAGTGGATGTTCAGCCTTAGATTTTGTACATCTCGATATTGTGAAGGTCACAGGGGTCAAGTTTCACGGAAAGGGGGGCGGATACGTAACCCATGGTCTCCGTAAGAAGGAATTCTCCCGGCTCAATGAAGGTGCATACATTTCCTTCGAATTTTATTTTGAATATTGGCTAATGAATGTTTTCTTTTTTACGATCTTGTATTTTATGTGTGATTAAATGTGTGATATAATCTTGTCTTAATACACGAAATTTTGCACCGATGTGTGGCAGGTAAGGTGACATGGTGGGAAGTAGTACGGGAGTAATACAACGGAGTCATCCTAAATTTCGGGCATGTCAGAAAACGATCATTAGCATTTGTTTTGATTTTTGCCTTTCACATTTACGAATCACCCTCATGTCTAGTATGACGACATACATAAGTCAAATCGTGTAGCACGAATCCCGCCAAGAATATCCTCCAAATACAGACGTAAATATTATTTCATCAAAGAAACAGAATCAGAATTGCAGGAGATAAATAACAAGTACAAGAGGTGCATGATAATACTGCGGGCCATTAGGTTATTTTTCTTAGTGTGATTGACTTCCGACGCAACACTGCGTCGACAAGTCCATACTTAATACGTCTTGAATTGCTACGCGCTTTTTTCAAATCATTATTGGCCTTTAGGCTTTACTCGTGCCGCGACCAATGTCAAAAACACTAAAGGTTCCCTGTAACTAGAGGTGGATAGCGGGAGGTGCTGCCTGGAGTGTCAGCCTGTGCAGTCATGACAGTGTCCTCAGTACTGTACGTGGACCGCTTATTTAGGAATCCCTGGGTGTACTCTTTTGAGTGCAGGGTTGAAAAATTGTAAATTTCCAAATTCCTGGAAATAGTCACATTTCCACAGATTTTGCCCACTATAATCTTAGTTATAAAATCCCTCCAGCATCTGGACCAACAACAACATTACCAAGCCCAGCGCTCAAGGCCATGAAGGCCGAAAGCTCTGCGCCAGGCTTCTGCACATGTGCAGTAACACAATATTGCTATGCACATTTTACAAAATGCTACGGAAATTAACCAGCAGCTTTTCGAGTACGATTTATGCACTTGAACTTGGATTTTTTAACAAAATATTACTCATGTTGTGTAAAACAACCAATAATCAATTTGAGTTTTAGAATACCACTATACCAGAAAGTAGATTCATTAAAACGAACCCTACTGACAGAATTAGAATACGTTTAAAAAATGAAGTTCAATCTGTTACCTGGTTCTTGCAAAATGCAATTTTCTAGCTTGAGATAAGTTCCATGTCCCAACGCAAAAAGATTCCAAGCTGCAGTGACCTGCACATTGTATAAACCCTGTACAGTGATCGAAAATGCTAATTAAGTAGCGCTAATGATCCCGCTAAATGACAATACAAATTACCGCGCCCATTGTGTGTAGAGGTTCTACAAACCTTCGGAACCGATCTGATCCCTTCGCTAGTGATGTCATCGACCTTGGCTGGGTCAATCGCCTGCATGATGCCGATTCTATTCTGTGCTTGTAATTTCCAAGTTCACTGAAGTTTCCAGTATAAGGCTCAGAGGTCGACCCGATGTTTTTCCAATGAAGTTTTTCCACCTTCCGTCTGAATCTCTTTAAAAATGTTTACTGGGTTAGGAAGGAAACACATTAAGGGCCAAAGCCAAAAATATCGTATGGGACGGGACGAATTTGAGTGATCATTTCTTTTGCACCTCTTTACCAGTTGCATGTGTAATGGTTGAATGTTCTTAAGTAAACAAGCAACTCCAGACGACATTCAGTCACACATTGAAAAAACCCAAGGTCAAACATGTTGCATGGTAACAATTTTGTTAATGGCGGCGACGCAGACGGATCGATAAGATTTTCATGGTATTTTGAAAATTGAACATATTGCTTAATTATTATCAAAAGTTATGGAGGTACATGAATTTTTAACATCACATTTATTTTCACATCATGCTATAGATCAATATAAATTTGGATCTACTTTTTACTAATTACAGATCCGCAACTATTAATACGGCATGTCTGTTTGCGACTGACGGAATTCGACGGGAACGGAATCATTTCCGCCTCATTTATTAATTTGGCAATATCACCTTTTTCCATATAAAATTTGCATTTTACACTTACTCCACTCCGAGTGAAAGCCAAGGCAAATTAACGCAACATTATAATATATTTCAGAAAAACATTTGTTTTTGCTTAAAACATTTTAAATACATTAATATTCATGTCGGGCATTGTTTTGGGGTCTTTTGCAATACCACTAACTACAATATACAACAATATGAAGCCATTTTACTGGTAAAAGTCACACATGTTCACAATTTCAACTACGAAAAAACTGATCTGCCCCCCCCCCCCTGTGTATCTACATGTACTTATTTTAAGGAAACTATCTTGTTCTCTTTAAATGCATGCAAGAGTTAATGTATTTGTTCAGTTACAATTTTTACCTCACTTGGCTCCACAGAAATGAATTGCAGTTCAATGATCATTATTTCACTGATAAAATACAACCAATCAACATACAATCTTTTGCCCAACATTGTTTCTTTGTTCTATGTAAATGAGTGCAACTAACCCATAGTATGAAAGTACACGAGGAATCCTGAAAAATCGAGTAAAAGGGCCCAAAATGGCGAAAATTAATAAGTGCGGATATTTTGAGAATCCATTTCCTGAAATCAGGAAATTTCCAGAAATTTTACATCCCCTGCTACAACTGCTACATTTAAATACAATCTTTGTTACTTTACTTGGGAAGTTTTAACAAACAGTTAAAGAACAAGACTAGTTTAAGAAAAATCAGAAAATATACAAATAATAAAGGATGTAGCTTGTGGATATTCCACCCACTGTGAACATTTGGACTTCTTATCCCAAAAATCAGTGTGGAAATGGCTATTCCATTTTTAGATAAGGGCTATATCACGTGCCCTGGAGGCTGAAGGTAGAAGCAACTTCCGGAAGCTTCCCTCGGTTTATATGTGATATATTTCAAGCTGGATACATGTACGTGAATTAGACAATAGACTGACTTTAAAAAAGCATGTGTTTTGTTAATCATTGTCTTTAAATATAGTACTGTAATTTTTATTATCAAAATGCATTTTTCAAAGCATTTTATTTGCTTGTACAACAGAAGGGCATGAATATGTTTGATACCTAAAAAAATTTCATAAATAGGCAGCAAGCGCAATTTTTCTGTATGTTCATATAGGCAATTCCGTCCCGGTCGCACTTGATTTCCGTCCCGTCCATGGAAAACGACACACTGCATAGTTTTTTTAAAAAAGGAGAAATTTGAATGATTTTATTGTTTTGTTAACATGTTAAAAAAAAAAAAAAAATTTATAGTTTGGAAATTTTTCATTCAATTTGAAATAATTTTTAGCCTCGAAATAAAAAAAAAATCGCCTCAAAAGGCGACGGGACGGAATTTTGCCCCTTTTTCCGTTTTTTCCTCCTTTTAAACACTTTTGAGAATTTTTTTAGTTTGAATTGTGTGATCAAGAATATTAAAATGCCAAAAACAGAAATTAGTTATCTCTTTTTAGTATTAAGATATATCAATTTTTTTCAAATTCCGTCCCGCGCACTAAGAGGCGCCATGTTTAATCTTAGTGCTTTATTCAATAACGATGCATGTAATCGCTAAATTTTTTGGTTTCATAGCTTTTGGTTAGTACCCTGTAACCATGGGGTGTAATTTACGTCAATCGCAGACTTGGATTTTCAGGTTTGTGATGACCATTTTTGGCCTTTGGCCCCTTACCAATAATGCGTAGCCCGATGAAAAATCCTGCGATATACCTGGAAATTTTGAAATTGAAAAGTTTAATTACCGCGTGACCCCTAGGTGCACCATCGCCAGGGAAACGCGCCAATTGTGTGGCGCTTCTAATTGCTATTTGAGTAAGTGACGCAGAACCCTTTTTATGTATTGGAGTTCAGTCACCCGTAATTTTACAGGGCAGGCGGGGGCCGCGCCATTTCAAACATTTTGAAACGGCATTGACTGCAGTGCAGAGAGCGCTGCCACTTCACACTCTCTGGGGACTAGTCATTACTGACGGATTAAAGGTGATAAAATATGTAACTATAATCAAATTTTAACAAAAATGGTGAGTATGATTTTTTATGGTGAAATATCGCCCCAATTCGCCGTAAGTCCGCCCGATTGAGCACTTGGTCCCGACTGCAAGGCAAATGGCCAAGTTTTCCTCCAATTTGAATGGAATGGCCACCTTTCCTGGGAAGGAGCTTCCAAATTCCCCCCCACTTTTTTTCCGAGTCATGCAATGAACATGCATGGTTAGGTAAATTAGCTTTATCCCTCCAGCGCCTCATCATACTAGACGATACTGGTTGCCGTCAGCACAATCGCCTTTTCTTTCCATTTTTGAACTAAATAGTCTATAGAAAGCATGTGCGTTACGACTAGGGCTGCGATTTTCGGGTATTTATGTACCCGGTGCTCAGATTAATTTTTCGGGCGGGCACCGGTACCGAAATGCGCCATTTAAACCAATGGACTCATGGACTGTACAAAATATTTAACTTTCAGACAGCTTTCCCACATTTGTTTCACCAAAGTTGTTTTATCAACGAATTTTTGTTGCAAATCAAAAACCTTCAACTAGCCCATGAAAATAGTACCCATTTGAAATAATATCTGTCAGTAGAGTGGAGTAGGATTGAGCCTAGATTATCAGGTATTTTTGTGGAGACGTCGGGTATTAGTCAATTTAGTTGCCAACATAGACACCTTACAACACTAGGACACACAAAAAAAAACAGCGGCGACCACCCCATCCACAAAAACCATGACCCTCCCCCCGATAAGAAACCCCGGAAATTAGGGTGGAGTATGACTTTGAAGGGTCATGGGTCAATAAGTTCTCAATCTAGTCCAGTCAGGGCTGTGTATGGATTGATATTGGAGCCACCCCACATGCATTGCAATATGCTATAATTGTACATTACAAAACTATGTTTAAGTACATTCAGATAAGAAAGTCTACTTTAGGAACCACAAGCCATTTCAAAAATTACCAATTATTTATGCTTTGGTGGGCTAAGTCAGTGGTTTTTTATGTGTTAAGAATAAATTTTTCTTGTTCACATACCTCATTGAGGTGGAATTTAGAAAGAATTTAGGATTCTGCCACACGCTACAAATTCGGCAACGGTAACGGATAAACCGCATGTTTAAAGTGCCGAATTTAAGTGGTGGCAATACTAATTCATCCCCGAACTTTCCCCACAACTGGTGCATTGTGAGATGGACCAGGTGAGCCAGGTGCTGTAGTAGTGATTGTATTATAGGCAGTGTAAAAATTAAATTCATTTGAACTTTTAAACTTCCCGTGACTGGAATTCAGACCCGGGTAATTAAAGGTCGGGCTGGTACCGAATGCCCGCCGAAAGTCCCAGCCCTAGTCTAGACGTCTACTTCTACATACACGCGCAAGATTTCACAATTAGTGTCTAACCGCTCACCCCCCCTGGTTTTTGTTACCGATTACAGATGTAAAATTTCAAAATCGGTTCAGATTCAGATTTTTTTATGTGTACTTTTTTTTTGCGTATCGCCGTTTTTCGACAGCCACAAGGCTGCCAGAAAGTAGCGGATTGATCTTTAGGTAAACCACAAACGGCGGCCCGCGAAATAGTAGTACGGAAAAACATACATACACCCACTCCTGTGTACATAAAAATATCAATTGATTGTTTCAGTTTCGATTTAGTTTCACCATTTGGCCATCAGTTTGGAACATTGTTTAATCAAGTTTGGACCTATTTTGATATTAATCCGTAGGAAATCGGTAAAAATGAGAATTTTGCCAATACCAATCAGACACCGATAAGGTCATAATCGGCCGATTTCAAGAATACCGATCCTATCGGTTGTAATCCCTAGCTCAAATTGTTACATGTAACAGCGCATCTTATGTTTAGCTACATGTAGGTGTGATGCGTGCATAACCCAGGCCTCAGTCGAGTCATTTACTGTTATGCTGATTGGACCTTTTACGTGTATTAGACGGCAACTAGGTTAGGCCCAACCTGCATCACAGGGAGAGAGGCCAGTATTTCCTACTATACAGAATGAGACTACGAGTAGCGTGACTTTCCTAATACTGAACACTACGGATTTTAACATCTGAATGAAGCAATTTTATCCCTTGCGATTTTTGACTAAAAATTACTATCAAAATTTCGCTGAGTCTTTGGCTTTACGCAGGAGATTCTAAAGTTCTGTCCATGTTACATGTACATGGTTTCGGAAAATGTGAGATTACAACACCCAAGGAATAGGGAGCGCTTCCATTGAAATGTGTAACCAGGCACTTTCACTTGATCGAGAACTCACCGTCAACTGCGCCAGTTGACGATTACACCGAAAGTGGGTAACTTTGGGCGGGCCTGCGTTTGCAGAAAAATTTGACCATGGAACTTTTGATATTTAAATTAGTTTCCCCCCCTCGCCAGTTCCGACTGCACTTGCACAGACTTAAGCTTCCAGATCGGATTAACTTTTTTCCAGGCTGAGGATTAACCGGATGTTTTGGGTTTAACTTCCGCCCCTTTCTGGTACATCTAGACTTCTAACCATAAATACAGTGTCATGTTACGGAGAATATTTGGAACAACTTACTACAGGCAGCACTCCAATTCCAGAATAACTTAAGGCTAGAACCGCGGCCAGGAATACCAAATGAAAAAAACAGAATGGACGGTGAGGCTTGCCGAACTATATGATCATTGGATATTTTTATGTTGAAAATGCTTTCACTGCAAAGTATGTTGCTTTCATGTAAATAATGAGGGGTCAACCTTGACTGTAGGTTGTTATTGAGCCACCTTTTCGTATTTGCTTCAACAAATTTCGGTGTCCATACATATTGCTGTGGTGAAGACGACTGAAATGTAAGGGGCCATTCATGTAACAGTAGAGATGTGCACCGCAGCACGCTCATGGATTTTTTTTTGCTTTCAGTGTGGTGGTAGACCTTGATGAGATAGAAAGTCCTGAAATTTTGAGCGTCATAGTCCATTTAGTTTTCCCGCTAGTCCAATTGGAAATTAGGGGGTTCACCATCAAAAGTACCGCCGATTTGAAAGACTAATGTGAGAGGTCCAGATTGATAATGGAATCCCCCACAGAACTTTGACAATCACTATTAATAGGGTATACGTGCGTGTTAGAATTCAAAGCTTGCATCAGAAACTTCCATAGCGTGGTTAGTTTTAGGGTTAATGAGGCGTAAATATTGTAGCGGACACGGACTAGGGTTTATTATCTTCTCTGACCAGTCCCGCAGCAGCTGCGCACACTTTATACACGCAGCGCGGCGACTATACTCCTGTACCTAGAAAGATAATAGATACTACAAACAAAATGTTATTACCTCAACCCCCCGTTGTCAGGCGAGCGGTCAGAGTCTAACTTATGATGGTTTAAAATAAAGGGGGGGGCCTGTGTTCGTTCAGGAAGATACCTACAGTAAATACAAATAACAAACCCCGATGCTGACTCAAGGAGGGTTTATATACTTCTTATAAGTGGTAGTGATGCACGTGTACGCAATTACAAGGGAACATACAATCGCGTAAAGCACAGAGTGGCTGAAGAGGGCTGATGTGGGGTAGGGGGAGTACTATGAAGTGGGAAAACCCACAACCATAAACTTGCGTGGATTTCTGCAGTTTTAACACAACTGTTTGGTGAGCTTATTGTTTCCCAATCATTACCAAATTGAGCAGGTATTATAACTAATCCTTTTGCTTAATTTTAAACCTGAAATCAGATTGAAAATAAATGCTGTGGTTTTTGTTTTCTCATTTGTTTAACTAACACTTTTCAACATTGATTGCATGGTATTTCAGGGAAAAAAGTGACTCTTGTGACATTCCTACTTATATTATACAGTACAAAACATATGTTAAGTACTTCAGGATAAGAAATGTCTACTTTAGGAACCACAAGCCATTTCAAAAATTACCAAAGTACTTATGCTTTGTGGGCTAAAGTCAGTGGTTTTTATGTGTTAAGAATAGAATTTTTCTGTGTTCACATACCTCATTGAGGTGAAATTTCGGAAAGAATTTAGTATTCTGCCACAGGCTACGAATTCGGCAACGTTAACAGAATAAACCGCATGTTAAAGGTGCCGAATTTTAAGTGGTGGCAGAATACTAAATTCATCCCGAAATTTCCCACAACTGGTGCATTGTGAGATGGACCATGTGAGCCATGTGGCTGTAGTAGTGGATTGTATTTATAGGCAGTGTAAAAATTAAATGATTTGAACTTTTAAACTTGACATTCGGGTAACCGTGACTGGAATTCAGACCCGGGTAATTAAAGGTCGGGCTGGTACCCGAATGCCCGCCCGAAAGTCCCAGCCCTAGTCTAGACGTCTACTCTACATACACGCGCAAGATTTGCACAAATTAGTGTCTAACCGATCACCCTGTGTTACCGATTACAGATTGTAAAATTTCAAAATCGGTTCAGATTCAGATTTTTTTATGTGTACTTTTTTTGCGTATCGCCGTTTTCGACAGCCAAAAGCTGCCAGAAAGTAGCGGATTGATCATTTAGGTAAACCACTAAAACGGCGGCCGCGAAATAGTAAGTTAGGAACAACATACATACACACACTCTTGTGTACATAAAATAATAAATTGATTGTTTCAGTTTCGATTTATTTTCACCATTTGGCCATCAGTTTGGAACAATTTTGATATTAATCGGTAGAAAATCGGTAAAAAATGAGAATTTTGCCAATACCGATCAGATACCGATAAGGTCATTATCGGCCCGATTTCAAGAATACCGATCATATCGGTTGTTCTCTAGCTCAAATTGTTGCATGTAACACGCATCTATGTTAGCTACATGTAGGTGTGATGCGTGCATAACCCAGTGCTCTCAGTCGAGTCATTTACTGTGTAATGCTGAGTGTACCTTTTACGTCTATTAGACTGCACTAGGTTAGGCCCAAACCTGCATCACAGAGTGGGAGGCCAGTATTTCCTACTATACAGAATGAGACTACGAGTAGCGGTGAACTTTTCTTAATACTGAACACTACGGATTTTAACATCTGAATGAAGCAATTTTATCCTTCGATTTTGACTAGAAAATGAATACAAAATTTACGCTGAAGTCATTGGCTTTACGCAGGAGATTCTAAAGTATGCTGTCATGTTATTACATGTACATGGTTTCGGAAAATGTGAGATACAACACCGCAAGAGAAATAGGGAGCGGCTGCCATTGAAATTGTACAGGCACTTTCTACTTGATCGAGAAACTCTATCCGTCAACTGCGCCAGTTGACGGATAGACACCGAGAGAGTGTAAATTTGGGCGGGCCTGCGTTGCAGAAAAATTTGACAATGGACTTTGTTGATATGTAAATTAGTTTCTCGCCAGTCGACTGTACTTGCAAAGACTTAAGCTTCCAGATCGGATTAACTTTTTTCACTGAGGATTAACCGGTCATGTTTTGGTTTAACTTTCCGCCCATTTCTGGTACATCTAGACTTCTAACCGTAAATGCAGTGGCATTTACGGTTAGAATATTTCGAACAACTTACTACAGGCTAGCACTCCCAATTCCAGAATACACTTAAGGCTGAACCGTCGCCAGGAAAGACCAAAATGA
Source organism: Ophioderma brevispina (assembly GCA_023653785.1). Taxonomy (NCBI): domain Eukaryota; kingdom Metazoa; phylum Echinodermata; class Ophiuroidea; order Amphilepidida; family Ophiodermatidae; genus Ophioderma; species Ophioderma brevispina. The sequence goes on along the minus strand of JAMKCH010043593.1, from coordinate 52,092 downwards.
AAAAAAAAATGTGACGGTGAGGCTTGCCGAACTATATGATCATTGGATATTTTATGTTGGAAAAATGCTTTCACTGCAAAGTATGTTGCTTCATGTAAAATAATGAGGGGTCAACCTTGACTGTAGGTTGTTATTGAGCCAACTTAAGTGTCTGGTTTTGCTCCAAAAATGTCTGTCATAGCAGATTGCTGTGGTGAAGAAGAACTGAAAATGTATAGGGGCCATTCCATGTAAACATTAGAGATGTGCACCGCAGCACGTCATGGATTTTTTTTCTTTCAGTGTGGTGGTAGACATTGATGAGATAAGAAAGTCCTGAAATTTTGAGCGTGATATTCCATTTCGTTTTCCCGCTAGCGCAATGGAAATTTAGGGGTGTCCGCCATCAAAAGTACCGCCTGATGTGAAAGACTATTTGAGAGGGTCACAGATTTGATAATTGATCCCCCGACAACTTTGAAAATCACTATATTTATAGGGTAATACTTGCTGTAGAATCAAATCTGGCATCAAAACTCATAGCGTGGTTACTTTTTAGGGTTAATGAGGCGTAAATCATTAGTTATCGAACGGACGTATGGGGTTTATCTTCTCTGACACCATCGCAGCGGCTCGCACACTTTACACACGCACCGCGGCGACTATACTCCTTTATCTAGAAAGCATAATAGTACTACAACGAAATGTGTGATTACCCAAACCCCCCGTTGTCAGCGCGCGTCCGAGTCTTTAACTTAAGATGTTATAAAGGGGGGCCTAGGTCCGTTTCGAGGAAGTATACTACGTAAATAACAATAACAAAACCCCGATTCTAGACTTCACGAGGGTTTAGATACTTCTTAATCAGTGGGGTAGTGATGCACATGTAACGCAAAAAAATTAACAAGGGAACATACACTACGGAAAGCACAGAGTGGCGGAGAGGCTGATTGGGGTAGGGGGAGTACTATGAAGTGCAACCCCACAACCATAAACTTTGGCTCTCCACTGCATGATTGAGGGGATTGCTGACCACTTGGGTGTTCCCCAACCAGGGGTATCTGAAATGAACAGCTGGTGATGCGGTGGTGGTGGTGGTATGCATTGTGGTGGTGGCTGCGGGCTCAGGTGGTGGCTTGTGGTGGTGGGTGCGTGGTGTGGTGGTGGTCAATGTGTTGTGGGCGTAGTGTGGGTGTGGAGGGATGCGTGAGGTGTGATAGTTGCGGTGGCAATGGTGAGGTGGTGTGGTGGGGTGGCGCTGCGGTGGTGGTGGATGATGGGTGGCTGATGGTTGGTGTGTGGTTTTGTGTGAGGTGGGATGTTGCGGTGGCAATGGTGTGGTGGGGTGGTGGTGTTGGCGTTGGTGTGATGTGTGTGGCAATGGGCATGTGGTGTGTTGGGTAGTGTGTGAGGTGGGATAGTTGCGGTGGCGATGGGCACTGGTTGTTGTGGGGTGGTGGGTGTGGCGTCGGTGTTTGATGTGGTGGTGGCGGGCTTGGTGTTGTTTGGGGTAGTGGGACAGTGTGCGAGTGGATAGTTGCGGTCAATTAAGGGCGTGTAGGTGATAGGTGGCGGTGCGGTGGTCTTAGTTGGTTTTTTACTGGCCGACTTTGCTGGTGGTTCTTGTTCACACTCGAGGGACGTCTTGCTTTTCCCTCGGGCAAAATGGTGTGCGAATTCTTCTGGACTATCTCTTCAGCACTTCCACTCCTTCTTGGCACTGCAATTCTATCTCTTTCGCACGGCAACGTCCTCGTCGATGGGTGTCCAAGCTCAAGTCGGACATCTACTGAAACCAAATCACAAGGAGGAAGAGAAGAGATTCTCCCCTTCCCTGATGAACGCGCTTTCATACAACACGCGAACAATTCCGAGAAGAGTAACAAGATCCCGGGACTGTACCTTAGACTAATCTCGGAGAAATACCAGAAAGTATATTTCTCTCTACACTTTTATTTCAACCGCACCCACGACTCTTAAAATAACTCAGGCGGACTCCAATCTTTCTATTTGTTTCATCATTGTCAGGATAAAGAAAGAATGGCGCAGCACGGGCATTGAATGGCCTAACGGAGTAGAGTAGTACAAGAACATTAAATTATATTTCTCTCCGCCACAAAATGTCTTTGTAGTGCATTCTCCTCTAGCTGATTATAATGATAAAAGAAGAGCAGGTCTATATAAAATGAAATTATTAAATTATGATTATTGCGTATGGGTTTTTCAGTGCCTTTAGCCACTCCGCTTACACCGTGCCACCATACATAGGCCTACATTATGACCCATGCATAACTTTGTACATAAGCATAAAATGGTAACACAATGGCACCTTCAGTTTTAACATTAAATTTCCTGTCATTTTGAGACCAAACACGCCAAAAACACGATATACTTTGTAATGAAATATTTGAGGTCAAGACCTTTGCCCCCGAAAAATGAACTTTCCCCAAAAACAACCCAAGCTCACTTTTTTTGGTAAATGTTGACAACCATACATACCACAATCCAAGTGGTAAATCGCTTCTTTAAAAAAATTGCACAGATTATTTAAAGAGGACCTGGCACACCTTTGAAAAATAGTGCGCCCTCAAGATTTTTCAAATCGATAGTTTTGCATGGTTGTAAGGTTTATATACAAAGGCCCTCACACCGAAATGATAACGGTGCAATGCGAAATGAGAGATTTTGAACACCCACACTATTGTGTTCATATGTTTTCATATTAGAATAGGCACTCGAGATTTCTTACCTTATGGGTTTGGCAACCAGCAATGTCTAAAAGAGAGTAGAGAACGAAAAACAGTGATTTTGATTTGCTTATATTTACAATGTAAAACCTAGGCTGAATTTTGTATTTGTCCTTTACAAAATTAGAAATTTCGCAATTTTGTACCAAAGAAACATGTCTTCAGCTTAAACCTTTCAGATGGGGATTTATTCTGATGGAAAGAGTTCCTCAGGGCCAAAAATCAATACTTTCGATTTTTTTTAAGGACGTATGTGAAATCTCTCGGTAAACCTTTTAAGACCAAATCAGTTACTTAGGGGGTAAAAAGAACATTTTATAACTTTAGCAGACGACGATTAAATGGCGCCCCTCTTAACACAAGAACAAGCACGCCGTGTGCATGTTTCCCACGCTAGTTGCACTGGTTGATCTAGTTATAACCTTTGTGGTTTTAATTTTTGATATTTTAAACTAATTGACTGCTATTCAGTAATACACATTTGTGATTAAAGTTATGGAAAAACTTAAAAGTTGGACCTCACAATTGCCGGGATGTCGTATCCTCATATCAAGTCCTAATCGATTTTGGGGTATTATTTTTATGGTAAATTATCTCTGTCTTCCAATGGGCCTAGGACTAACATTTGAGAGCAAATGAGAAATTTCTATTTTGTGAAAATGTCCCTGTGCCCGCGTTAACCTACTATAGGGATACTATTTTCTATGTCTATTTGACGGGAGACGGCAGGGGTGCAATTGTTGAACTGTGCGATAATCAGGTTTGATTCTCGCCAGGTTTAATTTTGCGAGAACCCGGAATCAATTGATTCAGACCTACTTCGGCAAGATTAGAAATTATAGGAAGATAATTTATTCCCATGCTTTACTTAAAGTATCTGTTTGGCGAATTATCAGTTCGTACCATGTATTTTAAATGTTAGATTAGAAATCCTAAATACAGAAGGCAGAAGTATAATTCTTCAACAATTGTTTTTTTAAAAACCATATAATTTGGACTGGAAATTTTTTAATTAGGCCTAACTGTGCCTCGAAATGTGACCACTAATGAGGGGCACGACGACCACTACAAGGTAACTACTTGCCGAAGAACAACCATTTAAAATTAAACTACAACTACAAGTATGAGTCCACGTTTGAGTTTCTTTTACTCACATAAAATGGTGATTAAATTAACCAAAATGACCATCTCTTCAGATCTAGAGCACTCAGTTCTCATAAGGAATCCAACATAGACTTCTAAAAGAAGACTGCAGAAGCGACTTTCGGAGACAAAAATAAATATTTTAAGGCTTGGGATTCTGATTTCATTTACTTAATATTTTTACTTAATAGGAATGCATGGTTTAAAAAAAACAATCAAGAATATAAATGCAATTAATGGTCACAAAAAGGCAAAATTTCCGAATTCTGCAGCCTTGCAAGGCCTGCCGAATTCGCAAACAGGTGGCGGAAATCTCTCTCATAGTGCTGTCAAAAACAAAAAAAAATACAAGTTGAAGGCACAGTTAGCAACTCCATCTAGTATGAACGTCTCACCTGACTAAAATTTGGCATTTCCTCACGAAATTTGACAAATTTCCATTAGCGCTACAGAACAGTAGGTACAGTATACTTCCCGCATCACTGTGTTTACACTTTGCAGACTGAAAAGGTAAACAATGAGGCAAAGCATTACCACATACTAGATATATTTACTTGAATTTTGCATACAAATTTGTTTATTTGTGTACAAACTAAAGGGAAAATAGACAACGGGTTATGTTTCAACTAAGATTTTTATTGTTGCATTGATGTTAGTACGTTTTTAGAATGTATTTGCCCTTTTTAGAATTTATTTTGCCGTTTTAAAATGAAAAACCTGCATGTTCTACTAGGGACTGGTAAAACACATGGCTTGATGTGATGGTAATTGTAGATTGGGGGGGGTCAGGTCAATTTTAATTGATTTTCGTAAACAGTAGTGTTGATCGAAGATCTGTACGGACTTCTGTCATTTTAAAGCGACTTTCGCCCCTTCATATTTTGTTTAGTTTGACAATAAAAAATCGAACGATCATTAAGTTCTTTTGAAGAAAAAAATGCATGGCTGGTGATTCTCCTAGTTCTATATAATCGGTAGGCCAGAGCATTATTTTTTTTCTTGACTGATTTTTTTTCTCTTGGAATGAATTTTCTTGATGGAGAATAAACTATGATGATTCGCGTGTGAACATACGGGCGCGAATCTTTACGCGAATAGATTCGCGGATTCGAGTCGAAATTTGCAGCCCTGGACGGATTGGTGTGAACAAATTCCTCAAATCATTTGTTTTCACTCTTTGGTGTTCTTTAATTGGTCTACCGCCAACTTTAGTTGGCAAAGGGGGGGGGACTATAGGGAAATGCCCTTGCGCCGTGTGTGTGTGCGGGTGTTGGTCCCAGCAATATTTATCTAAGCAAGTGTGGGTGTCCATTTTCGCAACATAGAATGCATTCAAGTCGGCAAGTGGTTGGGATGGAAGTGGGTCATGGCATAGGTCCAAAGGTCAAATATGTAAACAAGAGTCAAATTGGTCTAATAGGATATATTGTTATAAGCTTGTAAACACGATATCTTTTGATCTAAGCAAGTATGGGTGGCCATTCTTCGACCATAGATTGTAACTAGGTAGACGGTGGCTGAGTTCGGAGGTGGGTCATGTGGCATGGGTCAAAGGTCAAATATGGTCAAAATAGCGTCAAATTTGGTCCCAAAATGGAGATATAACCTTGTAACCCGATATCTTTTGATCTAGCAAGTATGGGTGCCCATCTTCGCACCATAGATTCACCCAAGTGGACGGTGGATGAGTTCGAGGTGGGGCATATGTGGCCTGGGTCAAAGGTCCAAATGCGGTAAAAAAATGGGATAAATTGCCAATAAGCCTGGCAATTGGTGGCAGGATGCTGAAACTTGGTGGGTGTGGCAACATTCATCACTGCAGAAAAATTGAGTCATTTCAAGGTCATGTGGGGTCATTCAATAGTCAAATGGGATAATTTGCTATTAGACCCAAGTAGTCATGTGGTAAGATGATGAAACTTGTTGGGTTTGTGTTGAACATTAATGCCGAAAAATTTGAAAGTCTTCAGGTCATGCGGGGTCATTCACAGTCAATTAATTAAAATGCTATAGCCCTTGTCAATCGTGGTAGGATGATTGAAACTTGGTGGGTGTGGTCCAAATGCAGTGCCGCCAAATTTGATGGTCATTTCCAGTTATGTCGGTCATTCAAGGTCAAACCACTAAGTAGTTGGTAGGATGATGAAAATTGGTGGGGTGTGGGTTCAGCTTCATGACCAAAATTTTTGATGGTCATTTTGAATGTCCTGTGGGGTCATCTGGGGCAAGGTCAATCCATACACAATTGTGTGTAGGTCATGCCAACTGTTGGGTGAATAACCATTCATTGCCGCAAATATTTGAAGTCCATTTTAGGCCTTGGGTGTTATTCAAGTCAGACTACTCAACGAGTTGGTAGGTCATGAAACTTTGTGGATGTTCAAATTTCTAAACCAAAAAATTGTGGAAGGTCATTTCAGGTCAAGTAGGGTCCTCTAAGGTCAAATAACTAAATTTGTATGGTCACTGTATATAGTCAACATTTGATACCGAATTGCCAAACTACTGCTATTGCAGCAGCCCTCAGTGTTTGAGAACCACTTATTTCCATCACAATTCTCCCTGTGATCTTAAAATTAATAATTTCCCTCCATTTACTATCGGACGGGCGGGGGACCTTTGTGGTTCGAGAACCGCCTTGTTAAAGGAGGATCGGAGTTGTGCATACTTCGATTTGAATTTATAAGCTAATAAAAGACATTTCCACATTTTTGATTCATCGCATTAGCATTACATCGATCTTATCCCTTTAAGTCTGTTGTTCTCTAAAGTTAGCCCAGACGAAATACAAGGAAAGTAGCATTTAACAGTAGCTACAATTATTCGTTATTTTTATTATAAAAATTAAAATGTGTTTTGCACTTTTTACTCAAAATGGCTGAAAATATGCTAAATTGAGCAAGCGTTTTGGGGCATACATCAAAAACAAAAGTTTATTTTCAATTTTACTTTTTCTGTTCCGAGTTTGCATTCATCAGTTGGCTTCAAATGAGCTATAATTTATAAGTAGTGCACAAAAAAAAAAAAAAAGAGTCCTAATAAGAGTCGTGTGCAGTGGCTGCTGGGACATCCGATGTAAAATGTAACATGGAAAAAGTTTTCCACGGATGCTTTTCCATTTAGGACACCCATTGCTGTGGATTGCCACTTGGATGCTTTCCTTGCAGGAGATAGCCGAAAATTTACATGGTGTGCAGTGGTGTTTCAAACCAACGTTTATATAAAAACACCCTTTATACCAAGAAGTCAAAACCCACCCTAAGTCTTTTTGCTTTTGCATGGGAAACAGCAAACCAGGATCAGAAGGTGCATCTGGTACCAACAAAAAGTGCTGACTGGAGTAATCCTTTTTGATTTATAAACAACACTATGCCCATGTTATCTCAGAGCCTGTCAATTTTGACGTCGCTGTAGTTGGAGAAATTGTAGTGCTTTCAATTTCGTGCATATACGACCGTTTATGGCTTTTAAAGATTTTTTCTCAAAGTCAGGCCTTCAACAATGTCTCGGGTTGTGCAGGGTCAAGAAAGAGGAAATATAAAACTTTGATTAATTTAGGGAAAACTTAAGGTTTGTTAAATCGCAAAGTAACTTTACATCCATTTTGCGCGACCTCCACATTCACAATGTAGTCCTAGTATGATGGACCATAATGTGCGAGTTATGCTTTGAAGGACTAAATCTGTCTTGGCCTGGATCTGCCCAATAGCATTTCTTCCCACAAATTTAAGGTGTTGTGTTACAAAACTTACTAATCGTTTTATTGATTTTCACCTTTTTACAGTCAATATCACAAACCAAGCTCAAGGCCTTCAGCGTTGGCCAAATGAACGTTGGAAAGAAGCTATCTAGAAGAGCTGAGAGGAACAAAAGAAAAAGGTACCGTATCTCTCTCTCACAATCACTCACAGATACCGATCCATATAGGTTAATGGTAAATGTTTGGTGAATTCAAAAACAAAGCATTGCTAGAAATTTTTATTTGTTGGCATTCCTTCATTTTGGTTTGATTGTTTTACTACAATTTTTTCCCCTTTTTAGAATCAAGAAAAAGGAAACGGCTAAAGTCTTTGAAGATTCGTAGCATCATTTGAAGATGTTGGTGCATCACAGAAAGCCTTTGTCAGAGGGTCTACAATTAATCCAGAAAACAAAGGTAAAACTAGTTAAAAGAAATAAGGCTCCCAAAAGAGGGTTTAAAACATTTGGCCAGAAAAAACAAATAATAGTGCAGGGTATTTAAGTTCAGGAAGTATCGTACATGGCTTTGCAGTATTTTTTCATTGTATTTGGTGCATGTTGGTCCCCAGCACTTTTTGTTGGCCAAAGGGGCCGCTATAGAAATGCTGCCGTCCGTTGGTGTGTGGTGTGTGTGGCGTCCCTCACGATATCTTTGGAACTAAGCAAGTGTGGAAGTCCATCTTCGCAACATAGATGTATCTCAAGTAGGCGGTCGGTGGGATACAAAGTGGGTCATGTGGATGGGTCAAAGGTCAAAAATGTGCTCAAAATAGGTCAAATATGGGCAAAAATAGGGCTAAAAGTCGCTAAAAACCTTGTCAACACGATATCTTTTGATTGGAGCAAGTATGGGTGTCCAACTTCGCACCATAGATGTCACTCAAGTAGGCTGCGGAGGAGTTCGGAGGAGGGTCATGTAGCATTGGTCAAAGGTCAAATGGGGTCAAAAATAGGCAAAAATGAAGTTAAATTGCTATAACCTTATTGTTGTGGTCTAGGGTGGATGATGAAAGTTGGTGGGTGTGGTCAACATTCAGTACCAAAAATTTTGAAGGTCATTTCAAGGTCATACAAGGTCATCCAAGGTCAAATCACTAAACATGTGGTATGAGGATGAAAATTGGTGGGTGTGGTCAACATTCAGTACCAAAAATTTTGAAGGTCATTTCAAGGTCATACAAGGTCATCCAAGGTCAAATCACTTAACATGTGGTAGGAGGATGAAAATTGGTGGGTGTGGTCAACATTCAGTACCAAATATTTTGAAGGTCATTTCAAGGTCATACAAGGTCATCCAAGGTCAAATCACTTAGCATGTGGTAGGAGGATGAAAATTGGTGGGTGTGGTCAACATTCAGTACCAAAAATTTTGAAGGTCATTTCAAGGTCATCTGAGGTCATCCAAGGTCAAATCACTTAACATGTGGTAGGAGGATGAAAATTGGTGGGTGTGGTCAACATTCAGTACCAAAAATTTTGAAGGTCATTTCAAGGTCATGCAGGATCATCCAAGGTCAAATCACTAAACATGTGGTAGGAGGATGAAACTGGTAGGGTGTGGTAAACATTCAGTGCCGAAATTTTTGAAGGTCATGCGGGGTCATTCAAGGTCAAATCACTAAACATGTGGTAGGAGGATGAAAATGGTGGGTGTGATCAACATTCAGTACCAAAAATTTTGAAGGTCATTTCAAGGTCATGCAGGATCATCCAAGGTCAAATCATTAACATATGTGGTATGAGGGTGAAAATTGGTGAGTGTGGTTATCATTCAGTGCCAAAAAATTTGAGGGTCATTTTCAAGGTCATGCAGGATCATCCAAGGTCAAATCACTAAACATGTGGTAGGAGGATGAAACTTGGTGGGTGTGGTCATCATTCAGTGTTGACACTGTGGAAGGTCATTTCAAGGTCATGTGGGGTCATCCGCGGTCAAATCACTTAACATGTGGTAGGAGGATGAAACTTGGGGCCATCACATCTTCCCTGAGATCTTAAACTTGGTGCTTCTTGTTCTTAGCTTATCTGCAATGGGGGGAGGACCTTTGTGGTTCGAAAACCACTTTTCATTTTGACTGCGCTTCATTTTGTTCGTTTGGACAACTTAAATAAAAATAAAAAATATTAATTGCACAGATTGTATAGCGTTACTCATAGCTTTGGACCCAGAGTTTGCCGACATTACGAGTTATTGGGAGCCGCTTGTGTGGATAATGCTATTTTGATGGTAAAAGGTTGGAATGTCACTTTATTATCTTTTGTAAGGCAAGATTTCCAGTTTCAGGAGCAAAGTATTGCCTTGGAGGGAAGCCTCCGACGGAACACACCGCGCACGCACGCAAAAATGTCTTATAAATGGCCCCAGTAGAAACACTCTCAATGTTACAAGGTCAATGTCAAAGGGGCTCAGGTGTGTGCTTAAAGCAAACCACACCTTAAATTTAATCATTTGTTCTTTCTTCCAAACAGAGGAAAGATCTGACAACAAACAGGGGACTTTATACCGACCCAGCTCAAAGATCTCGGAGAGTATTCAGGCCAAGAGAGCAGAAAGGGGAAAGAGCCGCACAGAAGAAAGGGAGCAGAAAAGAAAGAGAAAGAGAAAGAAAACCTGACAGACCAGTAAGTGTAGAGGAGATGTTATGTAAAGTAGTAATTAGGAGATTCAGAAGATACTGGTATACGGTATGGGTGGGTGAAGTTTAGAAGATCGGAAGAGTGTTACATGGAAGATTTCCTTTGAAGATGAAAGGGATGTTGTACAAGAGTTGTGGAGATCCAGTGATGCTGTTGGGAGTGAGACATGGTGGCCTGAGGGAAAATTGAGATGGGATTTTGAGAAGGACAGAGATAGCAATATGGTGAAGGCAATGTGTGGTGTGAAAATGATGGTAGGAAGAAGAAGGACTGAGATTTGATGAAGATGTTGGGTTTGGAAGATGGCGGTGACAGATGGGCGAAGGCAAATGGGGTAAGATGGTATGGGCACGTGCTAAAGGAAGGATGACGAGCATCTGTTGTTGAGAAAGTGCCTTTGAGTTTGAGGTGGGTGGTTTGAGGAAGAGGGGCCGACACCAAAGAGTGAACATGGAGAAAAGCAAATGGAGGAGGAGAGTAGGAGGGTTGGGTGAGGATGAGAGATTGCATGGAGGGGGGGTGAAGTGAAGTGGATGAGGAGGCGAGTAAGAGCGATTGTTATGAATGTGAGGTGAATCTGGCCACCCCGGTTGCGGGGACAAAAACCGGATTTAAAAACTGTGGTTTTTTTAACTACTACACAAATTATAACTGCTACAATTTGTAGGCTTTATCTTTACATCATCTTACAAGACTGGCTTAGCAACATGGTAACCACCCCACACCTTAAAATTTGTTATGAAGCGCTCAATGCTTATGATTTTGGCACCAGTGGATAGCCATGGTCCTACTCCTTTCATTGATATCAAAATAAGTACCAACATACCTGGTATGTCATTACAATGATGTTAAAAGTGGGTGACCCGATCGACAACCTCGTCCCCACTTGACTCCATTAAAATTGACATTTTGGTATCAGAAGAAAGTTTCTATATTTTTCTCATTACCCCAGTGAAGTTTAGGCCCAGGAAATGTTTTCCTTTTGTTGTTATGAACAAAAACCCTATAAATGTGGTTATACCACAGTTATTAAAACATGCTGTCCTACATTGGCCTTTTTAAAATGCAATGTGATGATAAAAAACAAAAAATGACATAATTATAAAAAGAATGAGAATAATAAAAGATGAGATTTTTAAAGAAATTACCATGCGATTGACTTTGTGGACATACCCTAACCCCGGTGAATGGAATGCAAAAAAAGTATTTCAACCAACTGCCTTGTTCGCGGCTTCTCATAATTTTTTCTTTGTTTCCAACAGGATGTAGCCAAAGAGAAAAGCAGAGCAAGCAAAAGTAATCTAGAAATCTTCAAAGAAGAACTTAAAACGTAAGTGAATGGGGAGAGCTGAATAGCGTCATACCGTGGCAAGTTCCGTGTAGTATACGCATTAGTTGACCCCCATTTTGTGAAGCCGCACGCGGCGTGCAACAAGAACAAACCTATGAAACAAATCCCCCAAATGGAACAAAAAAGTTGCAGAGGTACAGTGTTTACCCCCATTTTGTGTTTGACTCGGATTAAACAAAATAAGTATGGTAATTGGCATTATTTTTGAACAAGTGAATGTTTTATATGCATCTGTTTATAGAATTTTGGTGGGTCAATTACAGTTGCAAGGAATTTTGGCCATCAGTGGTGGTAGTGATTTACAGTCCAGGAGAATGAATTACCTCTATGGTATTATGGCCTTTCATTTGGTGTGCCTTTCAGAGTGCAGAGGTTTTCTAGATATAGTTTTCTGATGTTCCATTCCATCATCTAAATACCTCGTTGGTAATGTAAATACCACTGAGTTACATGTACAGATGATAATTGTAACATGTTAACAAAAAAAACAAAACTTTGTGCTTCCGTTTTTGTGTTGCCTGCCTTAAGGCAGGAAGACACACATAGGGATCACTTTGTCTACTGTTGATGTCTGTTGTTGTCTTTCATAAAAAGGGTTAACCTTTGCCTGCAACATCCACTTCCTCTGATGGATTTAAACAAAACTTGGATCACAGGTGCCACGGGCATACCCATTTGTTGATGAGGTCAAAGGTCACATACCTGTGTCAAAGGTCATGTGAGGTCAAGTTGTAAGATTGAAAATGTAAAATTGACCTCATTTGAAAAGTTGAAGTTCAATTGGAACCAAACTTGGTTGATGGAGTTAGTTAACATGCCACACCCTCATTTGTTATGAGGTCAAAGGTCACATGAGGCCTATCATTTGCCATAAACCGCAATGGTAGGCGACACAAGTGGTACGAGGACCGAGGTATTTTTGTTATGTTTAGGAGGTAGAGAATCATTTTTGTTTTCATTTTAGGCTCAAGCTGAAAGGGAAGAACGTCATCGCTTGAAGCGTCAAATGAGGGGAAGAGCCAATTGAGGGCCCCATTGAGCCCATAGCACCAACTTCCCTCTCCCGCCGATGTCCGCGTACCAAGTAAGTTGTCCATTTTATAATTTGGAAGTATTTAGCATTGATAAATATCATGGGTAACCAGCCATAGCTGGATGGAGCACGTGGAAATATGTTGTCACAATGTGTGTTGGTGTGCGCATGTGAGTATGTATGTGTGTGTGTGCACATATGTGTGTCGTGTGTATATGTGTGTGTGTTTGTGTGGGGATGCAATGTGAGTGAGAGATAAAAGGTCAACCCTGTTATACAGTCCTGGATAGATTTAGGACATTTAGGATCACTGTTAAAAATATGTTTAAAAGTTGCTGATTTACCAGAAATTGATTCATTTTCAGAATAATCCTCTACATGATGTCCTGGAATTCAGTGACATACCCAGGCCTGGAGAACCCCGGGGTGCGATCGGGGTAACAGGGGCTGATTTTGTATCATTTTTTTTGCAAACCCTGGGGTGATTGCACTACCTCACACCCCGGACCACGTACAGCTGGGGATTTGGGGTCAGAAGTAGTTTTAGTTCTATGTGCAGTTTGGGGGTCATAGTGGTGTAGGTTTTGGCAGCCCCACCGATATTCCTTAAAGTCCACATGCCAATAGCCAATATACTATATGAATTTTATATTTATTTCATTTCTTATGACCATATAACTCTATTAAAGTTAAAACTCGCATCAAATTAATCCTCAAACACTTACTTTTTATAAGTTAAAGTGGTACTTGGCCTATCTTTTCACTGAAGTTACGAACGAATAGAAATTGGGAGCATTGATAATGACGTCACAGAGGTATCAGCTCGAACAAAAAGACCCGGATGTGTATGTAAACAATGCATTGGCACCGGGCAAAAGCTGGCAAAGGCTTGCAAACCCTGCCAAGTTTCTTCTCATTTTTTACAAACATATTATGTTTAAATTATATTCAAATGTCCACCCACTAACTGAAGAAGAAAATGTCACACTCAAATAAAATATTAAACAAAGCACAAAGGAAGTTAAGACATCGTGGCGGTCGTGGTTCTTTGAGAATTTGACAGCGATAAGACGCGGAAGGTTCAACGAACTTCATGCATCTCTCTTCCCAATCTCTTCGAGCTTTTGCCTAAAATTCACACCTATATATGACAATGATCAGCAAAATGAATCGGTACTAGTACATTTGGCAATTATTGGCTGATAAATTATGTGATCTCATTATAAAATCAGTCCTACAACATCGGACAACAATTTGGATCTCGGCCTACCACTTTTCTGCTACGTATCACCCAGTGAAGTACATGCGAAGCTTGAAGCATCTAAGCGTGTATTCCCGGGGCTTGGGCGCGTCGATCTCTGGGCGTTGGTATACTAATACGCGTGCTATCTAATCCCGCGTGCTATACAATTGTCTACCACAGCGTTCGAAAGACTGGGAGCTACCGCATACGCACCGCAACCCGGACCGCAAGTACATACTTTTACAGTAATTTTTAAACGTGAAAACCATATATTCGAAAGCCGGTTTAAAGCTCGAATAACGGGAACGTGACGATTATATCAGGGCCCCGGCTCATGGCAGTCTCCTTTTCGCTACTACAAAAACACACTCTCACGATCGGGACTAGCCTTGGTGTGACTGTGTCACTCACAAATTCGTCTCAAGTTCTGATACACAAACCGAAATCCACCATCTATCTCTCGAATTGATTTCACCAACAAACCCTGCTTAATTATGTACAAACTTCATTTTGTTTTACTGTTGTTTCTGAAGCTATATTAAATTGTTTAGTACCAGTGCCGCGTCGGAGTTGTGACATTCATCCCTCAAATCGCGGCCACAAGTGCCATCTCCGCGTCATGTCCATCTAGACCACCCCATAGTTTAGCATGTTTTGGCATTAAATCATATTGGTCCCATTAATATTGCGGAAGTAATACATGCTATATGAATTGTACCCCTCTTTTTTAATTATAATTAGGTGTCTTGATATAGTAATAGCTAAACGTTTTTACTGTACTTCAATACTTCGTACCAGTTTTCAGGACAGTGGTAGTAAACAAAAAAACACCAACGACTACCCCGTTGTGTACATGTTCCTAAAACAGTTATGCATGTATTCGCGCGGAATTCGCTTTTCGGTTGTATTTTTACTGCATTTTAACCAATAAAACCAACATCAAAAAATACGCACTTAAATTTGTAACCAATGCAATGATTTAGAATATAATTTTTAAATGCTGCCAGACTGTACAACTTCAATTACGGCTGGCAACACCAGGGGAGGTGCTTAAAATGGGTGATACTCCACACACGTCACGTCCAGTTTTGCAACATTTTGATTTTTCAAACTTGTTTTTTTGGTGCTTTTTGTTTGATGTGTTTTATCACCTGAACTTCTTACGAATAGTGAAAACTATAAACACTTGCATTATCTGCTCCCTATATTTTTAGCTTTAATTTACATAAACATGTGGGGGCTTTGCATGTGCCCTTTTAAATAAAAGTTTTTACATTGTGAATCCCGCAGAACTTGAGAAATTCATAGTTGTAATTGATAATTTTTCCTTCACCATAATTTTGTGGCTAATTTGTTAGTTCCCCAGCAGAGGGGGGCTCTGCTTATCAGGTAGAGATCATTTACATGATTTCCAAAGAATGTCTCTTCACTTTCAGGTCAAACAAGTTTCCTGTTAGAGTTAATTTCAGACTCATACAGGAATCTGCCCTTACTGCAATCGATTTGCTGTAATCAAATTGCATTGTCCGTTAGGCAGATGCATACCTTCCCATACATATATATTCCCACATAATATATATTCATTTCGATCACCCGGTAATGACGACACCCCCCCAAGTGACGTCATACCCACAATCCTCTTCCTCATTTCGTCTTGGGATTCGACAAATGGGAACGTTAGGGTTAACTCCCTGATTTCTGTCGAATTTTGGTCAGATAAGCTACTTTGGTGGCCCTGAACCTTGTGGAAATCTGTTAAATGTCATTTATTACGTCCTTGGGACTGTATTTTTTGTCATTTTTCGTTTGCGTAAGTCGGTATTTTAAGGACTTATACCTTGACTGGCGTCGGGTTTGTCAACAACAACCCTCATAAATTCACACCCAGAGGCCTACTAGCGTAGGGCCGTGGCACTGCAGCCACGTTCATATCGATATTCCTATTTCCCCCTATTTCTATTTATATGTGTGTTATATATATATTATATATTTTAACGTGTATATTGGTGATTACAATCTTTGTGCAATTGTAATTTGTAAGCGGGCTTGCACGTTTTTCGTCTCGTTTCAAAATGGCGTCCCGGTTTGTTTACATTTATAATTAATGCACACATTCCTTCACACAATGAGCGTACACTTGGTTGTTTACTACCTAGTTCCTACGGCTTTCCTTGCAGCTTATGTCAACGAGGTATTGCCTTTGATTAAAGGATTGTAGATTGTTTGGAAATGCTTTATATAAATTTTCTATCTAGACTTAGTAAATTTGTGTTCGGGTATCCCCGCTTTAGTGCGTGCTCAGGCCGGTTTGGTTTCCCTTATAGTCCGCGGCTGTACGTGACTTTTTCGACCGAGTCGCCGTCACCGGACCCACACCCATGCTGATCCCGCTGGCCTACGCGGGGCGAATAGGTGCGCGGTGCATACCGGTCTCTGGTATTGCCCTTGGTTTGTTCTGGAGTTGGACCGGGGTATTTCCTTTGGTTTCGTCCCTTCGGTATAAACTTGGACGGTGTAGGGACATTGACCGGTAAAATGAGCAAGAGCTCCTCCGCTGCTGTAAGCGGAGGTTCACCCCCGTTACACAGGCGTTGGGTCTGGTGTCTTGTCCATCGCCCGCGCCTCCGGGGTGCGTTGGACTGATAGGAATACTGGCGCGTGGTAGCCGTCTTCGGTACTCACCGATCACAATACCACCGCTATAGTTCCCATCGCCGTTACAGGGAGTTCCTCCGCTTCTGTAAGCGTGGTTCCCCGCGGTTAGAGGGTTCACACCCTCCCGGTGTCGTGGTAGTCGCCCGGCCCCAAGGGGTGCAAGGGACTGGCTGATACTATGCGTGTTTGTCCCGTTTCGGTACCCTACCTATTACGGAGATCACCTCCTGGTGTCCACCGTCACCTACGGTGGTTGTGCCCCTTCTATGGGTCCGCTAACGGCGGCGCTGCCCTCGGGCATCGGCTACCGGTGGCGGTTCCCGCTGCTAGCACCCCCCGTGCCTCAGCGAAACCCCCCGGCGATGTCCGGGCCCTTCTTCTCTATATCTATAGGCGTTTTACGGGCTTTTTACTACGCTGGTCTCGATTCCTATCGCTTTCATCCTCAAGGGGTGAGTCCCGCCTACGGCGCTTTGACACGGGCGAATCTCCTGGGTGCTGGTCCTTGGTCTGTAATCCCGGATAAGACCAAACAAAGGACCACTCACTGACGGGATTTATGGTCGATTTTCGTGACAATACCCATTCATCGGCCTTTGAATCCCCATTCCGAAGACTGCCTATTCACAGGTAGTTTATTACCTTTCTTTAGGGATCAACGGGCTATGTGAACGGGGCACTGACCCTGTGGCTCGCCGCCTGTTGGGGGTCCAGTCGCGGCATCTCTGCCGCGCCGTCAGAACCCGCCCTTGCAGGCCGTGAAGCCGATCCGCTTGGATTGGCTTGGCGGGAAAAAGGGGGGTGCGCACGGGCATGCCGTTAATAACCGGGCGGCTAGGGCGTTGGCCAACTAGGTGGGTCTGCCTCTCCCGCTGAGGTTGCCTAGCGTCCGTATTGCCTACGTGTCGTCAGGGGGCAACCCGGGTTTTCGATCATCTTCAACCGGGTGAGTCAGTGTTACCTCTCTGTCATATGTCATCACAGTATACTGACTCCCTTCTTACCTCCAGCTCCAGTACCGTTGACAATCCGTCATCGGCGCTGGAGTAAGCTGTAAGGTGGGAAGATTTTCTTAGTTATTCTTTCAGTATACACCCTCGTTTGTCTCTGTTCGGGGCGCGGTGTAGGCGGATGTTGCGGTTGACTACTTGCGGGCACACCGTGTAGCTTGTATTTTTTATTACTGGGTACGTGTCCGTTCATGTAATTGCCTTTTTAATAATACTACGTCGCATACATATAGTACCAGTACATCCACGGGCTTTTGGCTACGACCCGTATTCGGTTCTTGCGGGTAGTTGTTTAGGGCACTGTGGTGTAGGTCTTCGGCCCTTAAATCGCTCCATCCCTTCCGGGATTCGGCGATGTGAGCATCGTTTCATCTACCCGATGGATACTGGGCCTGTGTTAAGCCGTGTCGCTTCGTTACACAAGGACAATCCTGTGGGTGTGATGATTCGTTGCGGGGAACGGAACCCATTCGCCGGGACTGTGCACCCCCCTCTGGGTGTCGTCCTCTGCTGCCTTGGGCGGCGTGCCCGCCAAAGCGTTCCTGGGGACAGCAGGCGTCGGGGTATTCCTACCACCCCGGGACGCTCGGGGCATAGCTTCCACCTTCACTGGTGGTAGCGGCTCCCGTAGCTTCATGGGTGGCGTCATATCCTTTTATGATGCCTACCCTTTTTTGGATTCAACTTCCTTTAGTTGTCTCTCCGGTGTTGGACTCGACTTCATCCATTCAATCCGGTTCTTCGGGGCGGCTTACGGCTTTATTAGGCGTTTGCAGCCTCTTAGATAGTCGCACGGTTGTCTTCCGAGCTCAGACCCCTCCTGGGTCCGAGTTTGGATGCGGTGTTTTTAATAAAAACACAACGCCAACCGATGCTTTGAGCCAGCCCTAGGGGTTGTGCCACCGGTTTGGGATTGATGTCTCTCCCCCCCTCCCTTCTCCCGGGGCGTGCGTACGGGTCTTATCCTGCTACTCCGTCTGATTCCTTTGGATTCGGTGCTTTTGGTAGGACTAAAAATTGGAATCACCATTGCTATGGTCTTGAATTCATGTCGATGGCGCTTTGGATTCAATTCCTTGTAGCAATAAATGCCGGTGTCTTTCGCCGGCGTTTCACGACGATATGTAGTCAGTATCTTCCGGACGGGAAGCTGTTCGCCGTCCTTCACGTTTTTACGATTGTATCATTACTTTGGTCGTGGTTGACTCGAAGTTCGGATTTCGTATCGCCCCTTTTGCGATGAATACACGTTGAGATACGATTGGCGATTAATTTCGTCAGTAAGCCTAAATTTTGTGTCGGATTCCGCCGTAATTAATGCCATATTCATCGCTTCTGATCGCTTTTCGATCGAGGTTGGGTATCCGCTCGCCATTTTGGCGATGGATACCATAGATGAAATGTTAGACGATTAATTTCGTCTTTTTGGCTTAAGTTCTGTGTCGGAAGACTCGGCCAAGTCTACCGCCCCTGCTCTATTTCTATTCGGAAGTGTGTAGGATGCGGTCGGCTTTAATCTCTACTAAGCGTGTGTGGCACGCGCCGCCGAGCTTCTCGACTCGTTCGGCTTTGTGCCCGTCCCCGCGGGGTCTTTATTCTCCCGCTTATATGCGGGAGTATCAGCTCCGTTATAGGCACTTCAACGGCGCCCGCGGCGGGTTTTGTTGCCTTTATTTTGAATGACAGTGCCACCTCTCAATCTCTCTGCATGGGGATGGATTGATTGGTTGATAATGAGTCTTTGCATTTTCAAATGACATGGACTTATTATTTTATATTGTGCTTCAATTAATATATATTGTTGAAAGGGGGTATCACTCCAAGCTATCTATGTCTGGATTGTTTTGTCTGATCATGGAGGGGTGATTATTACTATATTATATATTATTTTACCTCTATTTTCGGATTGATAATTAGTCTTCCCGCCAGATGATAGAGTTTCTGTACATGGGGGGATGACTATTATTTTAATCATATACCTTTCAATGTTTATATATAGTAATAGTTCCACCCACTCTGGTCTGGCATCGTGCTGCAGACGGGATTTATTACACTTGCCCCCTCTCAGCCTTTTTCTAAAGTGAAGAATCTTTTGGGTGTCTTTGGCTGGTTTCGTTTCACAATATTCTTATTCTGTTAGTTCCCAGCCTGCTAGATATGTATGAGTTTGTTTGCTACGGGCCCAACGGATTACTCTTTATCTTGGAAGCAATCCTATTGGCACTTGGCAGATATGTTTTTGCTCTAAGGTCCAGCTGGGATCATTATCCCACTAGATTTTTTCCTCTTGTCAATGCCTAATTGGATTTCCCCATTCGCCGGTTGCGTCCCCCTTAGTCATTCGTATATGGGAATTCTGTTGGGGGCTATGGTGGGGCCGGCATTAGGGGCCACTGCCTTTTACTCGGCGATATTCCTTAGACTTTGAGTTTTCGGAATCGTAGATTCTCTTACTCCTCCTGGCTGCCTCAATCCAGTTGTTTAGGTAGGACTTGGAGTAAATGTTGGAGCTGTACTGTTGATCGGGTACTCTCTCCGACGTTTTTTTTCTGCTGAAATTCTTTGTCAGCACCCTTCAAACGTTTACTGATCAATTCGTTTGAGGTTTGGTCACGCTCAGGGCGACATCGATAGTCCTTTGATGCTTTTTCATTTCATGATGGATAGGCATAGTATGACTATTGGATGTTTCCCCCGTAATGGGGTCAATCTTCTGGTGGGCCTTTTTCCATTCTGGTGGAGAACTTGTACAACTTGGGGTTGCTGTACTATCCTGAAGCTTACTCCCCCCGGGGTAGGCTTCGGTCTAGAGAGTTTGAATCGGAGGTGGCTTATGTCCGGCCTTTCAGGATTCTCCTCTTTTTCCGCTCCTCGCACTCGCTTGCCTTTGGGGCCTCAAGTGGTGGGATAATGGTGGGCTGGCTGCATTAGGTACCAGTTGATGACTCCATGTCTTCCTGTCCCTCGCTGTGCGTGTTTTTTCTCGCAGATTACTGTGGCCGTCGAGGCTGAGGATTGGGCTCTTCCGCCCTCCTCAGTCCTCCGCTCACCGGCGATGCCCCTTCCCCTCTCGCCCTTCATGGGCCCAGAGGTTGCGATTGGGTCTAATGGCTCGAGCTGCCCTGAAGCCCTTGTAGACCCCCATACTTGGGAGTAACCTCTCAGTTTTTGTGCCGTGTGGGTTGTGCACGAGGGTGCTGGTTTGTGTTACGTCTCCTCTAGGTACTTCGCTTATGTGCAGTTTTTTGCAGGAGCCACTCTTTCAGGGCTCAGCGAATTATTCCTCTTAGTCAGTGGTGTGCTTAGGTTCATGCTATTTGTATTGGCATGTGACCTTGCGGCTGCTCTTACTACTTCTGATTTGCTTGCACTTCATATTCCTACTAATTTCGAGTCACGCAATCCAGGTGTGACGTTTTGCATTCTGCACCGCCTCCTAGTACCAGTGTGCTAATCTGGCGATGTTAACACTTACTGTGGGGCTCAGTGATCGAGATCGCGATCAAAACATGTGGCAGTATTAGATAAAATGCTGCCCTTTTGTGTACATAAGAGGTGTTAATGGGGGGGCCCCAATTTGTTACATCAACCTTGGAATTGGAAGGTAAGCAGATTCCTGTATGGTCATGTAAGAACTTGGTGTTCTAATGACTCGTAAGGAATGTTTGCTTACCTTCTCCCGATGTTGATTCCCGGCCCGTCCCGTCCCCCTTCAGACTACGTTTATCTTGTCGAGGGGTAAGACGAAAGAGGAAGTAGGAATTGTGGGTTTGACGTCACTTGGGGGGTGTCGTCAGACAGGTGATCGAAATGAATATATATTATGGGGGATTATATTTATGGGAGGTCTGCATGCTGCCTAAAGACAAGGCAATTTGTTACATCAACATCGGAGAAGGTAAGCAAGCAGTCCTTTACGAGTCATTAGAGGCGCGCGTTGGGTTTAGAATGACTTCAAATTTGCATAGAACATAGATAATGCCCCGGGGATACGCTAGTCTACCAAAGGCGATTGGCGCTTGCGCCTCATCCATGCTCTCATTGATTATTAATGAATACCTAAGAAAAGGGGATCAGGTCATGAATTTCTCAGCCCTGTGCGAGGAGCGATTATTGTACAGGTCAGCTCATGCAATCGCTATGCTCTGCAGCTGTCCTGACCCGTGTTTTCCCGGGGATTCCATTTACCGTCATTGAGATTGATTGCGGTACCTTCGGTGGGGGGGGTGGGTATACTTACTCAGACAAAATTGTTACAGAAATGACTGGGGAAAATCATACAAAATAATACCCATGATGAGAATGGGAAAACAATGATTGTGTACAAATTGTTCTTTGCAAACAGAATTGCATAAATATTTTTCGCCATTACCGCACTGTAAACTATATTACTATAAGCCGTACACGCACACGTTCTTCGCATCTGTCAACTTGTTCCAAGCATAATTAGCATATTGTAGACGGCCTGTCCTGGGAATGGACGGCACGTGGAATGCCGTCGATCAGTAGAATTGTAACAAAAAGTTTTGGATTTATTAACTTGAACGCAATCATTTTAAATGCAATCAATAATACCTGAAATCTTCAATTTAAAACGATCATGATGGTTTGATATTCTGATGAACTCAGGACAAGGAGATTTTGCGGGAATTTACAATGCCGCTTATTGATTGGTGGAACTTTATATTTTGTACCACATTCGGTAGTAAAAGATAACTTATCTCTGCCAAAATACCTCATCGGAACTTGTAGCAAATGTTGACCGCACAGATTTATTAATTATAATCATTGTCTCCAATTCCTATAGGCCCTACGTTTAAAAAGTTGAACCACCAGTGCAACTCCTCTAGTACGCCTAGTGGTTGGTCGATCGTTACCATTAGGGCAAACCATCGGATCGGTGGACGGCCGATTACGACAAAAAATTATCGGCCATCGATCGGCAGAGGAAACCCTGGATCGGTTTAATCTCTATCCACAGTTTTCAGACGCAGGTTAAATAATTCCCCTCGACGACACTAGTTTGGGAGGGAAGGGGAGGTAGAGAGAAGGGGGGGGGTGGACACTATTCGCACAGTATATCAGTCCAAGATAATCACCACGATATTGTATCTGTCGCACAATTTGGAAATCCATTTTTTTTTTTTTTTTTTTTAATAATTAAAAAACGACAGTAGAATATTACAAGCACCTGCTCACATGGAATTGAAAATTATAAAATCCTGGCACTGTGTGGAGCAAAATCTACATTATTGTAGATAAAACTACTATAACCATACTGTATAGCTGATTACAACTGCTGAACCCTCAGTCCTCAGTCACAAGTACATTTAACCTCTCACAGCTATATTCCCCTTTCTAACAATCATCATTACATCATCATCATGCATAAACATACCTAGGAACTGTCAAATTAGAATTCACAAAATTACATCATCTGAAAATCCACAGCACTTTCCTATATAACTTTATAGGGAAATTCCTGATCTTACAATGTTTTTGATCTCAAAGCCATTAACAAGTTGACTCAGTTTCTAAGTTTAGCATTATTGGGAATTCCCACTTCCTGTATTGTGCAAATCTAAACAGGTGCACTATGCAAACAAACTAGGGGTATTTCCCCCTTTCTCTCTTTTATAGATAAACAGAGTACTTTTCCTGTGAGAAATCTTGTCTCAAATAAAATTGAGAAAAGAATATTTTTAAAAGTTGAATCAGAAAATGGAGGACTATAAACACTATTTTCTTCAATACACAAACCTTTTAGCTTGATCAAATACCAAGTCCCATTTTTCTCCCCTGGCGTGAAAAGCAGTAGTATAGGGGATATTGCGAGAGCGCGCATGTCCGTATGTATTATGTGTGGTGTTCTAGTTTGGTTAGGTATTTTCATTTTTTTCAGGTCTTCAAAAAGTTGAACTCCGATTAAGCAAGACTGGGGGTTCAGGTGAATTTGTGATTCCAGCACCTTCTGTTTTATTATGGTTCACCTAGATATCCTTGAGAAAACCTTATTCACGAAATTTGAGTTGATCCCGATCTTGCGGTTTTGTGTTATGAGCAAATACTTGTTTCCCACGGTCCCATAGGCCACTGTACTGTAATTTCTGTCCATTTACGGACAGAAAATACAAATTTGCGAATTTCTTACAGATGCGACCGAATTTGCAAGTAAGATTTGGTACAAGTGCACTCGTGGATTACTAAGGCTAACGGTTCGGATGGTATACAAATCTCAACTTTTTGTGGGCTGCCAGCTATAGGTGGCAGGACCACTTAGGAATCTGTTGTGCGTGTGGATGTGTGTGTGTGTGTGTCACTAAATTATTTTTTTTTTTTAAATTGAGCTCAATTGAAAAGTTGAACTTCAATTGGAACCAAATTTCTGTCATAGGTGCACCATGGGATCCCTCATATATTGATGAGGTCAAGGGTCATGTTGAAAGGTCAAAGGTCATGTGAGGTCAAGTTGAAAAATGGGCTAAAAATGTAAAATTGACCTACATTGAAAAGTTGAACTTCAATTGGAACCAAATTTCTGTCATAGGTGCACCATGCGATACCTCATATGTTGATGAGGTCAAAGGTCATGTGCCAGAGTCAAAGGTCATGGAGCGGCCCACAGCTTA
The DNA here is from genome assembly GCA_023653785.1 of Ophioderma brevispina. Lineage (NCBI taxonomy): Eukaryota > Metazoa > Echinodermata > Ophiuroidea > Amphilepidida > Ophiodermatidae > Ophioderma > Ophioderma brevispina. The sequence continues at coordinate 27,924 of JAMKCH010043593.1, read as the reverse complement.
TATTATTTGAATATAGCGAGCGTGAAAACCGAGAACCGTGAAATTCTAGTTTTAGGTAAGTCGGGGGACGAGGTTGTGGATCACAAAATGCCTCTTTAAGGTGTAATATGGGTTCCAAGCTGATGTCAAAGGTCATGGACCAAGATCAAAGGTCATCTGAGGTCATGTTCCATACTGCCATCTTGCCAAGGGGATGACGCAAGTTTACTTGGTGTATTTTTAATGAATCATGATGAATATGCAAATAAGGACAAAAATAGCTTTTTAGTGGATTTGTTTTCTAAAACTAAAAGAACATTTTTGAACAAGGTCATAAGAAGGACCCAGGGGGTAGGACACGACCTGCTCGATTTGGGCATTGGGGATTTCCAAACGCAGGGGGGAAGGACGCCCGATGTTCGATACTAGAGTTGGGATTTTAGCGGTTGGCAGGCTCCTGTGGAGCTCAATGGAAAAAATCCCTAAATCGGCATTAATATGCCTGATTGATTCCTCCAAAACCGCTTGATGAATTCATTCAATTTGTACCATACGGCAAGAAGACTTCATTTAAAGCAATTTTGTTCTGCGAACTTTTAGTTCGTAGAAGAAATTTGGAGAAAAATGCATTTGAAAATTCAATTTTCGCGCCATTTCAAAAATCCCTAGACTGCTGAGAACGTTATTTATTCAAATTTAGTCTCATTGTCATGTATATGGGGTCCTACCACGCCTATTGACTCCACGAGGTCCGACCACGAACGTATTCAAACGTACACGAAACTACGGCGCTCATGCAACACAACGTATATCCGACGTATTGACAGGATATGGCTCATATCGCACCACATTTTGCTCAAATTTCCTTTCCAAGACCTGATTTGTCATAGTTGATCGCATTTTTTCGTGAAGTTATAAGATTCGTTTTATGGGCGTGGCCTTTTGCAGTAAACCGTTTTCGCACATTTATGAGAGAAAAATGACCGTATCATGAGCTTTTAACACCATAGAATCTATATGTGTTTACTGGGCATTTATATAGAGTGTTAATTTTCCGAGGGATGCCAAATAAATCCGCCTTCCCCCCCTGTCCAAACGGTAATTTGGGGAACTGCTACATACGGGCATTTACTATGGCAATCTCTGTCTCAGTTACATTACAAAATCTCCTCGTAAACCTTAGTTCAACACATCTTAGTAATATCATGATAATTCTGGAATAATTATTGACTTCAAAATCCGTCACAGTTGGCTTTTGTGTCGCCCAAGCAGGTTCTTGCAAGGGCTTATTTGTGGTCTAGAACAAAAGACCCCCTTCCAAAAAAAGATTACCCATAAAACTTTGCAGTCTTTTAAAATGCATTGAATTTTAAAGAGTTGCATTTGTAGGATTGTTTGTGATGAAAAGCAAATTTTGAAGAAAAAAAATCATTCCCACTCATTTCTCTTAGCTTTGATGCCAGATGTTATCTTGATTACAGATGTTTTTAAGACTTACTGCACATTCTTCATATCTGCAGGATGTGTTATCAGCATAATGGCACTGAAGAGCAGAAGCTATGTGGGAGCAAAAAGGAATCATTTACAGAACAGAACAAAACAAATTAAAGCTGCCATAGCAAACCACATTGCCATGAAGAAATTCAAGCTGCAATTCTTCACACAGACTGAAATATGAATATTTATTAGTCTTTTCCTGGAGATGGCCAGCGCACACAAGTGTTGGAAAAAAACCTGTGCACTTGGCCAGACTCAAACTGGCAACCTCTGTATTACTAGCACAGCACTCTTGCCAAGCCAGGGTTGGTAGAGGAGTGATATATCATCTATAGGTTCGAGTCTGGCCAAGCACACAGGGTTTTTTTTTTCAACACTTGTGTGTGCTGGCCATCTCTAATGTCTGCCTGGAGAACTAAGTAAAATTTCAAAACAGACTGAAATATTTTTCAAGAAAAATAAGAAGGGAAGCTATATGAATCAGAAAAAAGTGTGGAAAAAAAAAAACAACATGAATTGACTTGAGACATGGGAATGTATGTAATTCACTATCATGTTTTTTGTTTGGCTTGCTGTGAAACAAATTGTAGGACTTGGAAACAAGAGAACCTGTTCCACACAGCAAGTGCAGTGAGCCAGAAATAATCTGTGATTGAGATGACAGATCATCAAAAGCTGAGATAAGTGAGCATGGAAACTTTTGATTGGCCTACCAAAAAAAAACGTACTGAATTGTTTCCACATATCTTAATAATGACATACTGTTTAAGAAGGTATTCAACTTGAACTCAAAACCTTCCAATAGTCCTATCCTAATCTATTCTGAAAAGAAAGTAAACTTAACAACTATAATGATGTTTTCTTTTTTCCAGTCCTATATGTTTTGATACCATTGAAGAAGCACACATGACTAAATGTGGGCATAGTTTCTGGTAAGTATGATGTATATTATGTGTTAGTTAAATAGTTCTGCAACCATATCTTGATATGGTAATAATTAGGGCTATTTTCCTGCAGCCCCCAATTTTTAGGCAATTTGCAACATAAATGGGAGCCCTGTCTAAAAATCATTTAAGATGGTTTTCTCACCCTTCTACTTTAGCCCCCCCATGGTGGGGTAGTATGTTTTCATAACAATAAATATGTTTTGTGTAGATAGTGCAGACTCATATCTAAGACGCACTGTACATCATGTAGATCCATGCTTGTTCCGATCACCTTGGCCCCCCTGATTTACCTGAATTGGTAGCAGTTTGACATCAGACGAATGAATTTTTTTTCTCATTCTCATACAAAATTTCAGCATCCAACCCTTTCTTTCCCAAGATACAGACCAAAAACTGTTCATTTTAGGTAAGGCCAAAAAAAGGTTTGTTTGCCCTTTCCGACCGACCCAAAAAAATCTAAATCAACATGTCCGCTTTCTTTTTTTTGTAAATTTTTAAATTTCGGATTTAGAAGGAAAAAAAAACTTAAAATACAAATTAAACTACCTACAAATTAATTTAATCAATATCTGTAATACAACCCCCCCAACCCCCACCCAAGCTCGGGGCAAACCAATTCCAAGTATTCTCCGTAGTATTATGCCACATTTTAATATGAACGGCTAACTAGAAAAAGCTTCCTAGAAAGGAGTAAATTTCGTAAAAAACGTGCCGCTTTCATGATGCAAAACATTAAAATACTGTACACCTACAATTGTTGGATAAAAGCCTTATACTGTTCTTTACGGATAAAATGTTATAATTAATATAAATAACCCATCAGGGCACGTATTAGTATTATTGAACAACATCATTGACCTTAGCCACACCTACTTTGTAGACACACTACTTGCGGGTCAAGACAAAATGATGATGGTGTCAAATTGTGCGGGGGCGGCGGTTTTTATGAATTTTTGAATGGAACACGCTACGTTTAGAACAATTTAACTACCGTTCAGTTCAGACTAGCATTTCACAGCAAGTTTCTGTGCACATTTCAAGCAATTTATTATGGCTTACGAAGTACTCTATATGAGAGGCTGGGTGACAGATCAATATGCCTCATCAAACTATTTCCAATTACTCACAGTATGAAAACAAAACAGTGATATGGAGGAGCCGAGGAAAAGGTCTATAGGGCCCAAAACACTCACCCCCCTTAGAATACATTAACCCGCAAGAAACAGGGCATAACTATCAAAAAACGCACAGAAAGTGTTACACTTGTAACCTTGTAACACATTTCTTGTAAGACTAAAATCAATATAGTCAATAACTCTTGGTTCACTGTAGTTGTCGGCGACTCTTTGCGTGCATTGTTAGTAGGGTCCTCTACCAAGAAACAGGGAACCTTTTTTGGACATCAAGGTCAGTAACTGTTAAGTGTAAGTAATATACACAACATGTGCTTATGTGGGGGCCTGGATGTTCGTTTTTGGCATAGAATGGCCTTGCAGGCATATGATTTTGTCATACATGGAGTATGTACCACCTCTTAAATTTAGAAGTTTTCTTTGTATGACCGACTAAAAACTGATCTTTTTCCTTTGAATGCCACTTCATCATTTTATGAACTGTTGTGTCTGTGTGCATTGTGTGTGGTTTGCATGTGTGCGTGTGTGAATTGGAATTAAATGTTAATGTAAAAAATTGGTACATAAAAATTAAAAATGTTTTCAAAATGTGGGTATGACAGGCAAACAATTAAATGTACAGGTTGGGGAGGGGGGTTCGCACATTGGGAGAAGTATGGTTATGTTCCGCCTATAAGGACCCTCATTTTCTGGCTCTTTTTTTATCCCTGTTTAAAGCAGAGGGGGATTTGCGAGGGTGCGCATGTCTCGTATGTGTATGTACTTAGTATGGTAGGTAATGTATGTGTATAGTTTTCCAGTTTGGTTAGGTTTTCGTTTTTTGCTTCTCTTTTGAAAGTTTAAGTCCTATTTAAACCACTTATTATGTTTCAGAATTTTCCATCCTATACCTTTGTACACAGTCTTACTGTACAATAAAACATGTACCTGAGACAGTGACCATGAGTTTTGAGACCGTTACTAGTTTTTTTAATAGACCAGGACATGAGTTTTTTCTGGGAGGCGTTCTGATTGGCTAAGTAGTCCTAGGGATTTCGCATTCTTTGGGGTGTCATTCATTTTGGGTTTTGTTGTCTACTTTTGAATTTTGGGGTGGTGTTGGGTCTTCTGGTTCCATTTCCTTTGGTGGTTCCTGGTGTCTACTGGCTCCATTTCTTTGGTTTTCCTAGTGTTTTTAACTGGTTCAATGTATTTGATACTTCCTGGTGTTCACTTTTACAATATTGACTAGGTACCATGTGGTGTTTATAATTTTAAAACTATGTTATAGGTCTATTTATTCTAAACTTGAAGCCAGGTTCAAGTCAGATTCTGAAAACAGAATAATGATAATATTGGATGATTTTTATCGCAGGATACAAGAATTTATCGGTCGAACTATGAGTTGTTGGAAAATCTTGGGCTCGTCGCTCCGCGACTCGCACAATATTTTAAATTCATAGCTGGACCGATAAATTCTTGTATCCTACTCAAAATCATCCAATATCATATCAGACTTGGGGACATGAAGGTGCAATAGGGGTTCCCTTCATATGTGGATGATGTCCAAAGGTCCAAGTCCAAAGGTCTCTGCGGTCATTTTTTGTTCTCCTTTGGTTATGGCTTTCATTTTTCGAAATTGCTACCTACATTTCTAGATATATTCCATGAGAACAATTATTGAATTTTGATTGCCCTGCAAACTGACAGCTGTGCACACCTAACCACCTTGTGGTATACTGCCATCCGGGCCAGGGATCACGCAATTTACTTGCTGTATATTTAGTTCCAGTGACCCACATTTGAAGACCATTTTCATTTCCCGAGACCCTACTTTTATCATGTCCAAACCATATTCTACCAAATTTTCTTCAAAACTCTGGAAATTGAGGCAGATCGCGCTTATTTTCGGAAATTTTCTGAAACCTAGTTTCGGAAGACCCCATTTTTGGGGCCTGGAATCACCCCCCCCCCCCCCCCCCCCCCCTGTACAGGTTTATTAAGAAAGCCAGAAACCAAAATTGAAAAAAAAAACAAACCAAAAGTTTGCAGGAGATCCTGTACAGACAAAATTTTTATAATATTCGAGATGTGCACCGCAGCACGTCGTAGATTTTTTTCCAGGGTTGCCGTAAAAACCAGGCGGTTTAAACCGCCCGGTTTAAAGCCTGGTTTTTAAACCGGTTTAAACGCAAGTTTTAATTGCCACCTATTGTGGCAAAAACTGGCAAAAACCTCAATTTGTTCAAAAAGGCTTTTGAAATATTAAAAATTGTAATTGTTGGTTTTGCAAATGTATATTAGCTCTTGTAGAAGTCAACATAACAATTACAGAACAAAAGTGGTTGAAGATCAGTAAACAAAACTTCTGCTTTTTAATTACATATGAGAGTACATACAGTTTGATCTAAGTACCATACTTTATGTTTACATGCATATCATAGACTCCTATTCGTTCTGCTGAGCATAACCTTTTCATCTCACATTCATCTTTTAACATTTGGACATTACCGTATATCAGCTAACGTAAAGGTTTTGCCGCTGTACATGGACTTGGTATCCAACAATAAGCAACTGCCAAATTTAAAGTCATCTGACATCATCAAGATTTTTTCAAACTTACCCCAAACAGATCTTACAATACTACAGCACAAGAATCCACACGTTGTTTGTTGACCAACAAACGAACGTGTCGATTCGTTTGACCCGCAAACTCAAACTGGCAACCACATCACTCATGACAGTATTTAGGGAGATAAATAATTCTGCGTTGAAAATTCATCCAATTTATACTTTTTTTTTCACCGTTTGGATGAAATTTGTGGACTTCTTGTTATGTAGTATTGTAAGATGCTACAGAGTCCTGCTTGAGGCAAGTTTGAAAAATTTTGAACGTGTCATATGACCTTCAATTTGGCATTTTGCTTATTGTTGATACAAACACGTCCATGTACAGCAGCATACCACTTACGTTAGCTGTTATGATAATTCCAATGTTAAAAGGGGAATGAAAGACAAAAAGGTTTATGCTCAGCAGAACTAAGACTCCATATGTATCCCATACATTAATACATATTAACCTAGTGCAAATATGAAAATGGATTCAACAGTACTTTAAAATTTGATCTGTATACAAAAATAATTTTACTAAATAGTAAATATGAATACAATTTGAAAAAAAGAGTAAGAGCAAGTACTCCTAATAGATTGAAGTGTAATTGGTACATCCACAGCTGGTATTTTTGAGTTCTGCTGCAGAAGTTTGGCAAGTTTTGAAAAATTGTTACAGTAGACTTTTCTGTTTAAATTTTTTTTTTACAATGATTATCCTCTTTTTTGTGTCTTCTTGTAATTGAAGAAATAAAATACTGCCGGTATGTTGATTATCTTAAGTTAAAGAAGGACTTAATTTAGTATGACTTACATTACAAGTGTTTTGCATGACTACCCTCAGAACATTTCCTAGGTTTTGGCTCGGTTTAAACCCAGTTTAATGGCCGTTTAAAACCAGGTTTAAAACCGTTTCGGCAAAAACCAGTTTGCCGGTCATAAAGCCAACCCGGTTTTTTTTTCGCTTTAATTGTGGTGGTAGACATTGATGAAATCTGAAAATCCTAATTTTGACGTCATATTCCCGCTAGAGCAATTGGAAATTGAGGGGGGTCACCATCAAAACTGCCGCCCAATGTGAACGACTGTTGGTATGGAGGGGGGGGGTCAGCAGGATTAGTAATGAGACTTTCTCCAAAACTTTGAAAATCACTACTATGGTAATATTGGTGTAGAATTCAAACTGGCATCAGGAAGTTCATAGCGTGTTACTTTTAATTAATGAGGCCTAAATACCGTGTTGTTCCTAATAAACGCCCCTGCTCTACTAAACGCCCCCCTATGATTTTGGATAAAACAGTTCAGAAAATGAGTTAAGCTTACCCAAATCAATAATTTTCATGACCGGGACTGTCGTAATCTGTATCATAATCGATGGTGTGGCACACATTTGTAATAGTTTTAATTAGTATGGAACCCTGTGACCTCGGGAGGTTAGAAACAGCGTCCCCCTGCTTGTTTGTGTGTATTATTGGTAATGATCAGCGAAAATAAGAGTGGGTGTAAGGGTGGTTTTTGACTTTCCATTTTTGACTGTAATAAACGCCCCTCAATTTTTTGACAAAAATGCACTCGCCCCCGGGCGTTTCTTAGGAACAATACGGTATGCTCCTTTGTTAATTTGGGGCCAATCTGGGGGTAATAACTCCAAAAGTAAGAACATTTATTGTCCATCTTTTGGTCAATCAAGGGTACATTTGAGAAACTTTAAACAAATTAACCAATAACAATTATGAACACTTAGAAAAGTAAAGTGAGGTACAGCCCCTTGAAATGGTATTGACTTTTTTTACACATTTTGACCCCCCTGAAAACCAATGTTAACATTTGACACCGCCCCTTTGCTTCAGATATGTGGTCTAAGATATATAGTAAACACATTCCCTGAATGACTAGCTTGTCTTTATTTGTTCACAACAAAATTACAAACTCAAGTCCACACAAAGTATACGTGACCCAGAGGTCATTGTACAGGCACACATATCTCACCATATACTTCTATGGGGATTCAGCAAAAGTATCATTGTGCAAAAACAATGAAGACACGAGACAACAAGCTGATTCTTTCAAGAATAGTTTCTTTGATGATGTATCTTCAACATATCTGAAGTAGAGGGTGGCATGTCCATAGTTAATCATTGATTTTCATGGGGGGGGCCAATACAGTCAATTGCAAAATTAGATTGTCAATAGGCTGTAACGCGCTATTACTAAACCTAATGTACTTATTATTGTACTGGTAGAAATTCCCTGCAGTGTGACTCTGTTACAAGAAACGTACATTAAAATATTGTTACAGAGTTCTTACCCCCAACCTTGTTCCCACATGAAAGATATTGCATTTCTCACCCAACTAACTTTAAAAGTAAAGGAGCTATCACCATTTTTGATGCCAGATTGAATCTACACCAAAAAAATTCCCCAGAAGTGATTTCAGAGTTGGGAAGGTTCCATTACAAGTTGATGTCCTCTCAAAATTGTCTTTTCATCACACAGCATGTTTGATGTGACGCCCCTAATTTTCCTGAATGCTCCTGCGGGAAAACGAGAAGGCGGTATGAAGCCAAAATTCAGGATTTTCATTCTCATCAATATCTATCGCACACCAAAGAAGAAAAATCCATGCATTTGCCGGTCACATCTCGATGTTGATATGGAATATCCAGTTAGGGCCTTAGGATATGGGGAATTATCACTTAGCATTCCCTTTGTGCTTGTGTACCAAGTGGTTGTTGCTTGTACCTAGAATTGGTTTCACTTCATTGCACAAACTCACACCACACCTCTGGAGTAAGCCACAGCATCTGATGCTCTCGTATATTTTTTGCTTTCGTCAACACAAAATACGCCATGCATCTGAGCCTTTACAGTGCACGGTCCCATGCGCTGTTTTGGAGATGTAGATTGCGGAATTCGACACATCGTAGTGTGTGTTTTGTACTTTTGTACATGGCCTGGCGACTCGACAGAAGGATGGATTTGCACTTCTGTAGAAAGTTTTTTTTGCATAAAACATGTTTGACACATTGTTGATATTATTTTTTAATATCGTCCATGAAATCATGGTACAATACTGGTCACATTTGTGTGTGGATTTAAGATGCCCTGACAGCTCCGCTGTGCGTTGCACACAAAATACGGTGCTTATTTGTATTTACCATTCGCAGCGTCCCTTTGGATGCGACATTTGATAGTTTGTACCAGAACTTACTAGATACAAAGTATTCCGTGCTACAGTTGGAAAAGGTTTGTTGCTGCACTACCAAATCGCCCTTGGCAGACTGTTGGTCGCGGTGAATCAATGGCATTTTGAAGACACTTGTTTAGATACATCATGCCATTGCATTCTCCTGTGTCTTGTATTAAACAAAAAAAAAAAAAATTGACCGAACGACCCTCCCGATTTTCAGGGCAACAAACATATTTTATTTTAATTCCTTGTTTACCATTCGCAACATAAATGGGGCTAAGTAGCAGTAATTTAAGACTGTTTTTCCTCATGCTTTTGGGCCGTTTTAACACAAATGGGGCCTATGTAATGGTGAATGTCAGTCATTTGTTGGTCTTGTGCTAACTTTGCACATGTGAAGATACCAACCCAATGTACAGTGTAATCATAGGTGGATACGGCGAAGGATAATATAAAAATTGACAATTTAACAAATCTTTTTCTAAATTGTTAAAAAAATATTTACCATTTGTAAAAACATGTATTATGGCATTTTCTATGTAATAATGTAAGGTGTGGTAATGAATGTTGTCTTTGAAATGGCATCACTTTTTAGGCTACTGCATCCATTGATATCTCTCGTTATGAAATCTTGCTGCGAAATTGTCATTTTGATCACCAGCTGACTGAAAGGAGTTGTAAGGCCATAACACAATTCAGCAGAAAGGAAAGCACTGGCCTTGAGCGTCCAATGCAGCATAAGTGCCCAAGAATAAAGATACCAGTAGTCTTCCCACAATGCATCGTTCCATTGGAAGTTTTTGTACAGGTTGCCATGTGGATCGTTATAGATGAAACGCTCTTAAAGTGCAAGTTTGTGATCATTACTGTCAATTTAGCCCAGTTTCATCACTAACTACCCCCCCGCTGTACAACAAGACGAGTCCTTAAAAGACAATCTTCTGCATTTTAGTGCACAATTTGTGAAATGAACACAATTGAGTTTGTACACTCTATTGTAATGAATACTATGCAAGCATCATCATAATGATCAACCTTTATTGTGAAACAAAAGACATTCATTCATGTCTTTTTCTGATACATCTGGTCTTATTTTGAAGTAGAAAGTCGCATTCCATGGAACACCAAGCTTCAAGTTTTACCATACTCCCCTTTTAAAGGGAACTTCTTATCTAGTGCAAAGGCCAATCACTATTGTGTAGTAATACCTTCATACATGCTGTACAAAGTGTGCCTGTTTTTAACCACACCTGAAAACACTTTATTACTCTGCTTTCATGAAATAGTTTCCATGCTATCAGTGTTAAAATAATACATAAAACAATGTACTCTGTACCACAATTGTATATATAACATTGAAGTATTATTATTTATTATAAAGTGGCCTATAGAAGTCATTCTACAGTTTATTGGTAAAGCAAATTTTCATCTGACCCAACCAATCAGAAAACTGTTACATAGCTACCTTTAGGTTAGGACTATAGTCTCATTTAGTGCAATCAGGGAATGTCACTATCACTAGTGGTGCAAGTAGGGTATTTATATCACTGATCATGGCCATGCATGGAATATGAGACTCTTGAACTCAATAGACAGTATCAGTAACAGCTGCAGAGTGTAAACAATAGAGGGTGTATACACACAATAAGAACTGTGAACCACTGCATGATGGTTTGGTAATTCAGGATAATCTTCTGCCTGCATAATAAAAACCTCCATTGAAGCAATGCATTGTGGGAAGCTTATTGAAATCTTCTCTTATTGCCTGCATCATTGCAGCATGATCAAATATTATGAGGTCCCTCAGATCTCAAAATGCATCGTCACCAAAGAACTTAATAATAACCACACTTTTCAAGAAAAAATTTCAGAAACATACCATTACTTAGTTCATTTCATGAAACATTATTTCACATGTCATGTTTGATCATATCGCAAGCAAATATGAAGCTAATTACCTTTAAGGTAACAAATCTAGTTTTGTCACGATATGCTATACATTACGATTGCAAGGATAGCTTATCGCATTGTGATGCTAGCTCTCAGGAAGTTTCACATACGGTGACGATAAAAGATTTAAGTACCTGTCTACAAACACACTTGAGTCTTTAGACAACATAATTGGCCTAGTTGAGTTTATTGCCACTCAACCAAATGGTATAACTCCACCCCCAACATAGGCGGTGACGAACATAAAAATACACTGCATATCCTCTAGTATACCCTTTTGGTTGCACTATTGACTTATGTACTTTTTATGCAGTGTGGATCAAATTCACTACTTGGTCTGACTGGGGTTGGAAATATAATAAGGTCAACATTGAACAAATTGCAAATTTGGCCATATCTTTTGTTCTATATGAGCTGGAGTAGCCAACGTACATGTTGTAGGTATATAATATTGTAGGCAGGCTTCAAATTACAATTTTAGAATGACATGCATCTGGTGCATGTGTCCTTCAAATATTGACATGCACATTGTGAAATTACATGCACAGGCTAATTATAAACATTGGTGAACTAATAGCCTTTATACATAGCAAACTCTGGTACGCTTAGACTATGACAGTTGGCTCAAATTTTGTGATACCAGGATGACTTTCTATGATATAATTAAGCTAAAAATACAAAAATTTTGGATTCACAAGATTAAATTTACATGCACATGTGCATGCAGGATACAAATGTTACATGCACCGAGAGAAAGTTACATGCACCTGTGCATGTGTGCACCTGGGTAATTCGAAGCCTGATTGTAGGAGGGGACAAGTCCCACTAACCATGTTATTCATTTCCTCAGGGTCCAGATTTTTCCAAGGCTTTTGACAGTGTAATGTAATGCTGCATATTCTCGCCAACTACAGTGTCCCAGATGAGGCTGTCAAGGCAGTTGACATCATGTATGATAACCCATATAGCTTTGTGCAGACCATGGATGAACCCATAAAGGAGTTCTAACAACTACTGGAATCCTCCAAGGAGATACTCTTGCTCCTTATCTCTTTGTAGTCGTAATCGATTACGTCCTCAGACAGAGTCTTGACATCATGAACGACAAAGGAATCGCTATCAAATTCTAGACGTCACCAGAGTCGGTATCTCACAGACCTTGACTACGCAGATGATCTAGCTCTAACAGCTGAACAGCACTCGAGAATGCTGCAGACAAAGTTGGCCTACATCTAAATGCCAATTTAGGGAGGGGAGGAGGATACCACCTAGAGATGAGCATGAGAGTACACTATAATAGATCAGAATTTTGATCCTGTTTTCGTATAGAGTCGCGGTATATTTCTTTGTTTGACATTGGGTCATGAGCCCTTAAAAATCCATTGAACTACTGAGTTCCTTTGTTTAGAGCTGTATAGAAAATATTGTATAATAAACCTGTGCATACTGTTGTATTGCTGTTAAAAGCTAGGTGTGTTCTATGAACAATGGGTGGGTTGTATAACCCTTGAAACATGCACACAATTAGCCTGCTTATTAGAAAATAATGTAAAGGCTGTGTAGGCCCACACATGTTTCATTTAAGCGTAAATGTGCTCTGTGTCAAAAATAGTGGATAAATTCTTTACTAAGCATGGAGTTTGAAGATTGTCTTCAAAACCGTGAGATGCGTTTCGTCCCCATTTTCGGGACTCATCAGTCACTATTATGCATGAAAACAGAGGAAAATCTATGTTTTGCCTCTCAAGAAAAATGGATAGCTATGACCCTTAGCCTGTGCGTGCTTTAGCTCTAGTAGAACACCAGGCGAACTGTCGGGGTCGTTTTGACCCGTAATTTCCCGTCAACTTTGTTTAATATAGTTTTAAGAAGAGAGTGAAAAATCTATGATGCATTTGTGTCACGAAATTACTCACCGTGAATCCCAATACGGGCAATACACGGGCAACCTCTCCTAACAAATTTTTGAGAAAATATTATCGAAAGTTTGCGATCGCTTCAGATTGATTCCCATGTTTAATTAGGGCATTTTGAGGGCGACTGGTTTATAGTGTGGAACACGGTTTATAACTAGAGTTATCAGAGTTTAATTATGGGATCTTTCTTGTCTTAGACATTATACACATAGTCATTTCTAATGGAATGTATGATAGTGCTTGTGACATTAACGCCTGTCCTTTTTTCAGCTTCTCGCAAAGGTATATCATTTAGCGATGTGGTCTGTTTCTGAGGTACTTAGTCGGGCATATCTGTTACATTCACTTTTAAGAAACCCGTGCACATTTGGTGCGTGACATGAATTTGGATCAAGGTATTGTTGTGTATCAACAGCCTTTTATTGTACTCTATTGTCCAATGCTGGCTATCACAATTCGCAAATCTCCAATTCAACCAAGCTGTGTGGAGAGTATCCTGTTATATGGATCTGAGACCTGGACCATGATGAAAGAGCTACAGTATAGACTGGATGGCACCTACACCAAGCTTCTTATGCGAGTACAAAACATATCCTGGCGTGAGCACAAGACCAAAGCACAGATATATGGAGATATCCCTCCAATTTCATCTTCTGTAGCCCAACGCCGTGCACGATTTGCTGGTCGCTGTCATCGTGCGTTTGATCAAGTAGTCTCAGATGTCACATGTTGGAAGTTACCGTGCCAAACGGGTCGTCGGCCCTTTAACTTCATTGATGTGATTGCTTGTTAAAATACAGGTATCTTGTAATCCTTTAAAATATTTGTCACCGGAGGTAGTGTAAAAGATGGACAATAATATTCTAATAATTCTAATTGTGTTTGTTTTTCAGTTACAAATGTATATCCAGGAGCTTGGAAGAGAGCAATAGATGTCCAAAGTGCAATTTTTTAATAGAAAAAACTGATCAGATATTTCCTAATTTTGCCTGTAAGTAAAAGTGTCAAGTTGTTTTTAGAAGAAAAATAATGACTAATTTACCACAATCTTAACCAAGATATTTTCCCCCTCCCCCTCCCAAAAAAAGCACCTCAAATTCACTGGTCATTAAAGCAGATAGATGTTGTAATTAGGTCAATAGTTTTCAGAAACAAATCTTTTTTCATATGAATTAACTTGTGCATAAATTATGGGCTATCATTTGTCAGTTCATGTGATGGCAATGTGTTGACTCTATCAATCTGTTCACACTTGCCAAAATGTGTTTTATTGCCAAACGCTTGGGCCGATTGCAGTGAAAATCGGTCAGAAGAACCACTGACCCAAGGCCAATATTAATGACCAAGGTCCATATGGGGTCTTCACAGATTTGGGTCAAAGGTCATGTGGGCCAATTAAAGGGGCATTCTTTGAAAACCTATAAATTTCTTCATGTGCCACAAATCAATTGATATAATCACCAAATGTGCTCAGAAGAACCACTGGCCCAAGGCCGATATGGAGTATTCACAGATTTGGGTCAAAGGTCAGGTGGGCTGATTAAAGGGGCATTCTTTGAAAATCAATAAATACCTTGTGCCACAAATCAAGCAAATCAGCATTGCAGATTGTGATTCATTGTGGGTATTATCACACCAATCACGGGTGTCCTAAAATCTTGAAAACACGACAAGGTTGCTGTAGTTTTCCAATGAGATGAACTCTGCCGTTACCACAGAAATCACATGGGCCGATTAAAGGGGCATTCTTTGATAATTTATCAATTTTCCTTGTTGCCAAATGCTTGGGCTAATTGCAGCGAAAATTGGTCAGAAGAACCACTGACCCAATGCCCGTATGGGGTTTTCACAGATTTGGGTCAAAGATCACATGGGCCAATTAAAGGGGCATTGTTAAATTCCTTCTTGTGCCACAAATCAATTGCTATAGTCAATAGTGTTGGTCAGAAGAATTGCTGACCCAAGGCCCTCATGGGGTGTTCACACATTTGGGCAGTTACATGGGATATTAAAGGGGCGGCATTCTTTGATACATTATAAATCCCTCCTTGTGCACCCCCCCCCCCCCCCCCCCAATGGAATTGCTATAATCACCAGACTTGGTCAGAAGAACCACTGACCAAAGGCCAAAATTAATGACCTGCTGAGCTAGAGGCACCATTGATGCTCTTGTTTTATTCTGCAAAATTTAGTATAAGACTCACCTACCTGGTATGCACAGTACTACATGTATACTGACCAAACTATTGGAGCTGAGATTTTAGTGCACATTTTTTGTATAGTGGAAGGAAGGACATTCACTGATCGTCTTTGTCCCCCCCCCCCCAATTTACCCGGAATTAGTATCGATTTTGATATCAGATGAAAAGCTTATTTTTCTCATTGTCGTCCTGAAATTTGAACCTTGAAGTCCATTTCATTCCCATGATATAAGTGAAAAACTGCCATTTTAATGGTTAACCTCAATATTAACACAGTATTGAATAGGGCGTTGCAATATGCATTATTGCTTCTACCATCAAAACTGCAAGTTTGTTTCCCACAATACTTGATGGGGAGTGTGTGTAAGTGCCAGGCTCTCGTATCAAGCCCAAATCAGCACCCTTATGGGTAAACAAAATGATTTGATATAAAACCACTCCACACACCAAAGTGGTATTTATTTTTTTTAAAACAGATCATGTGGTTAAATACAAGAAAACTCATGCCAGATTTGACTCCCTCTGCATCCACTCGGTATGACCTTAGTGGCTTTAATATCAATGAGTAACAAGTCTGTGATAAACACGTTTATTGATTAAAGTTACTGCAGACCCGCAAATTCGAATAAAATCACCAGATGCCTTTAGCCTCATAATAGGGTTCCTTTTTATCATTTTTTTAGGTCGTCTGATGCATTCGGAAAGACCTTATGTCGCATGATTTGTGTGTCCGTGTGTGTGTCAAACATTTAGTATACACCTTTTGGTTGACACTTTTTAGTATACACCTCTTGGTTGACACTTATGCAACTTAGTGGAACTTTTAGTGCAGTGATGGATCAAGGTCATACCTGGTATGCTTATACATTGAGTCAAAGGTCATTGAGGGGTTACTTCAGGTCATATTGCTCTAGTATACGCTTTTTTTGGTTTGCATTTTTTCAACTTAATGTAGGTTTTTAGTGCAGCCATGGATTAAGTTCATACTTAGTATGCTTATACAATGGGAAAAGGGGTCCCTCATTTGTTGATGAGGTCAAAGCGTCACATGCGAAGGTCGAAGGTCATGTGAGGTCTTTTACAAACCGTGACGGCAGGCGACACATGCGGTCCGAGGACCAATGTATTTTTTTTGTGGGCCGCCAGCTATAGCTGGAGGACCACTTAGCAAGTGCCAGTTATCATGATTCTACAGTTTCAACTCTAACAAACGAATCTATAACCAGTGTTTTTGCTTTTTATCTTATTTTACTACTTCAGTGAATGAACTTATTCTGAAACACAGACAAAAATGTGATGAGAAGAGACCCAAGCTTGGTCCACCTGTAAGTATTTATATTAGTAGTGAATACAAAATGCTCAATGTACGTCAATGTTGTAATACCATTACTGTACAAAAATATTGCCAACTTCACCTTCTGTGATTTTTAAATAGTTAGTACATGGGGAAATGTAATTATGTTTTGGTTTAGTTTTTTTCATATACAATTTTGACACCCAATGTTTTTTTCCAATACAGAATTTAATGGAGAAACTGAAAATCATGGGTGTCATTTTTTAAAATGTGTTCTTTGGTGTTTTTTTATAAGGGGACAAAATTTGTGCAGGGTTTAACAATAAAAGTGTTTAAATTGTTTTAAAATTTATACCAATCTGTTCGGTTGCTCATAAGGTTTCTAGAAAGGTATACTTTGCCATATTTATGACCCATTGTTTTAGTACAATAGGCTCAAGAAAGTTCAAGGTCATTTATAGAATGGTCCGATTTTGTTGAAACTGGTTTTAAATCGTTCATTGGGTCATACTAAATAAGAAAATGTATATAGATTTTGTGTTTCACCTTTCAAAGTGAGACTTTTACAGATATGACTAGTGGTCTCCCATAGACCCTGTGGACCACAGCCATATTTGCTCTCTTAATTATCATCAAAACATCATTGACAATGCGACCTGTATTTTTCGGCTTCTGTACAGTAAGATGGACAATTTTGCACCATTTTTAAAATAAATGAATCTGATGAATCTGAAATTTTACCCCCAGTGTGACCGTGAACCTTGTATCACTTGTACTATAACCCTCAGGTAGGACAAACTATACCTTTCTGTAATCCTTGAAAAGTACTGAACATGATAGTATACTTTAAAACACTTTTCCCCCTGTTATATTTTGACCCCGGTATAAACCTTGCCCCCTAGAATACATGCAAGAACCAATTTTAAAAAATGACACCCATGATTTTTGGAATCCTCATACAATTTTGATTCAGAAAAACCTAAGTGACGTAAAGTGTGTATGCAACTTTAATATTAGAGAAAGTAAAAAAAAGTTACATTACATACTAGTGTATAGTGTGTACGCCACTTTGTCATAGCAAAATATGAAAATACCATAACACCCGATCTCATTTTTTATTTTGCATCTTGAGGCTGTAATTTCACCTTCGCCTACAATTTCCATGCAATTGCTTTGAAATCTAATCATATCAAAAATTTTAGCGACGTCATTATAAATTGGTATCGCTATCAAACATGTTTTTCTCTGAAACTTATTTTTCTGATTAAGAAACTACTTACTTAGTATTTGTGGTGTTAGTATTTGACGTGACTGGATGAGCAATAACTAATATTTCCCTCATGGTCACCGAGAAATTAAAAATTTTCTCGACCAGGAATCAAACCCGAGCCTGTTGCTTGCATGTCAGGTACTGTATCTAAGCTATTAAGATGTGATAGTAATTAAAAGATTGATATTGATCTATAGGTCTAAGGTTCAAATTCCCATGACAAAGAAATAATTATAAATTCTAACAAATTAAATTAAGAAACTAATTAAGGAATTTGAATCATAGACCTGTAGATGTCTATCACTCAATTATCATCACGTCTTGATAGCTTACAGGTAGAGCACTCGACCCGGGAGGCTCAGGTTTGATTCCCGGTCAAGATTTTTCATTTCTCGCCCACCTTGAGGAAACTATTAGTTGTTGCTCAACTTATTTTTCTGTTTTTTGTGCTGTACAATACTATGTATTAGCACCGAAGATTTCATAAAAAAATTACTGGAGTGCACTCTAAAGTTCTCTGATATACCGCCATGGTTTTTAACCTATCAATTCAATTGAATTGAGAGTTTTTTGTGATCGAGCGTGTCATGCTTTAATTTGTCCATAAGTCAGGCGTGCTGTCTGCGTTTTTGTTAAGGATGGACGGGGTGCGAGTCAATCTCGGGTCCATCTGCTGTTATCATTGGATTTGGGAATTTTAGTGATGGGGGTCAGTTTGGGTTAATTTTGTGTTTTTATTGGATGTGTTGTGCTCTATTTTGACTAATAGTCGGGTGTGCTGTACCCATTTTTGTGTTGCCTGCCTTAAAGGTGCAACGAGAGATTTTGAGGCCCCCAAATATTGTGTCATAATAGTAATTTCATATAGATTAGACACTGAATAGCTTTCCTACCTAGTGTTTGGCTACAGAAATGTCTTAAAAGAGAGAAAACAGGTGATTTTGATTTGCTTATATTTCAATGTAAAACATAGGCTGAATTTCGTATTTGCTCCTATACGAAATTAGAAATTTCACAATTTTTGTACCAAAGAAACATTTCTCAGCTTAATCCTTTCAAATGGCGATATTTTTTTTGATAAGCTTTACAACAGGGCACAAATCAGTACTTTCAATTTTTTTAGTGGGCAACCTGATTTGGAAATCTCTCATTGCAACCTTTAAGGCAGGAAAACATAGGGATCACTTTGTCCAACTGTTGTTTTGTTGTTGTCGGTCTGTTTGTTGATGTGTAAAATGGTTACCATTTTGCCTGTACTATCCGCATACGTCGATGATTTAAACCAAACTTGAAGTCAATAGATGCAACATGGGATCCCACAATTGATGGAGGTTAAATGTCACATACCCAAGGTCAAGTCCTATTAGTTCAAGATAATGCTGAATGTAAATTGGACCTCACTTGAAGTTGAAGATTCAGTTTGGAACCAAACTTGGTTTTTTTTTTTTTTTTTTAAAATAATTGTTTATTAGGTCAAAGGTCACTTATCAATGCCAAAGGTTCATATGAGGCCTATCATTTACAAATCATGAAGGCAGGTGACACATGCGGTCCAAGGACTGATGTTTGTTGAAATGTACGAGCTCAAACGTGAATCAGTTGGTATCATTCGTTGGGGGATGGTATTTGGATTTTGAAAATCGTAGCGGCATAAGGGGTTATATAGTTTAGGTGAATTTTGGGGTTTTTTCGTTATAGCGACACTTAGGGTGGAATGGAGCGCATGGAGTTTATCTATCGCTAATATAGGTTTACGTATTGTATGCTCAAGAAACTATTTGTTTGTCATTATAAATTCCTTATCACATGCACATTGGCTGTTTTTAGTTGGTTTCAAACGAAGGTACACTGCTACAACCCTGGTCATGTCCAAGTGTCTGAGCTTTATCTTGTAGCTACTAATCTAAACAATGTTCCACCATTGACTGCTATCTATGCACTTTGAAACAGTTGAAAGCCAGTCCTGGAATTTAAAAGTGGTCGCTTGTAAGTCCCTTGGAAGTTGTAGGCACTCTAATATATTATTAAGTTTTAGATCTAAATATTCGATCCCATAATTAAAGATAATAATTAATTAAGAGAGGGTGTCATATTGCGACAGCAGTGGGCATACTGCGATATTTTTATTAACCCTTATACTGAGTTTTTTATTATATCCAATGTTAATTCGATATCAACTAATCGAAGTTGAGACACAGCAAACACTCGTCTTATTTTTGATAGGTTTTTGAGATATTACTTGGTGTCGATAGTGCTCCCTGAAAAAATGATTATCCTGACATTCGACTTTGCCGTTTTAATATCCCTATCCCGCTTCGTTTAAAAGCGGTAAATTGTGAAATTTGCAGGTTTCAGCATTTGTGGCTTGTATCGATGTAATCCTCAAGAAATAATGGTGGTAAGCATATCAATACTTTGCGGAAATTTTTCGGAACATGATCATGCCGAAATTCCTTAATTTTGGACTAGGAATATCCCTTTGACCTCTAATGACCCCTAGTGACCCTTTGAACCCATTTTGTCAACATAGATCAATTTCTGAACTTAAGTTACTACCTAACTTAAAACAACCACTGGTCCAGAAATCATATAGGGTATGAAGGAGTTGACCTTGCTGACAACAGGGTATAGGTCGACTGAATTCATGACCCTTACATGACGTTTGACCTCCATTTTGTCAAAATCTAAAACACTGTTCTGCAATAAACGGCTATGACATACTAAAAACAATAATGATCAGGGACTTGTATGGGGGGGTATGCACGACAAATATGGGGTATGCACAGATTTATCTCTAATGACTCGACTTTGGGAGACTCCTTGAATCTATACAACTGCAAATGCTGGGACCTCAAGCTTAATCAAAAGAACCACTGGCCAAGATGCAATGTGGTACATGTGTAAGCTGGATTTTTGAACCTTTAATGACCCTACACAAGCTTGGACCCATTTTGTTATCCCGTCATTGGCAGAAGAAGGGGGAGCTTTTGTCATTTTTTTTGTGAAATATGGCGTTGGTGTTCGTACGGTTTTGTCTCAGCCTTTAATCCTTAGATGGGCTCATTACCAAACTTCTACCAGATCCCAATGTCCAAATTTAATGTGTTGCTGGTAAATAGGGTCCTATGAACATTTTAAAATTGCTCAAAAAGAAGACAAGGCACGTATGGCATGTGTCAGATTGATTCTTTAATTACCATAATAGGACATGGGGAAATGTCATGAATTTTTTGGTTTCGTTTTTTCACTATACAATCTGCAACCAAGGGGTGTTCTAAACAGAATTTTATGTGGAATCCGAAAAATCATGGGGTCATTTTTTATATGGTTTCTTGGGTGTTTTTTGGGCGGGAATTTGGGTTTTTTTGTTATTATTTTTGTATGATTTTCAATTTTAAAAGGCTAAAAACCGCAAATTGTTTCTGCCTGTATCGTTTCTTTTATGACCCTTTAAATATTACCGTTTTTTCATAGGATATTAAAACTTTTAACATGTTAAAAAGCTCAATATGGAACTGTTTGGGGTAGGTAAATTCTAAAATAATTTGGTGTTTTTTGGGCCGAAAGTTCTTTTTCTGATTAAGCATTTATGTACCAAAAAAGCCGCAGTTACATGACAAGAAGTTATCTTTCATAATAAATGATGTAGTAAAAAAGTGATAATATTGCATATTTTGGTTGCTTTTCAGGAAGACCCCTTTGTTGATTTTTACATTAACATTGGATTTGGGTCTTTGAGGCTAATTAATCACATTATGTTTACCTTACAAACATAAGAGACTATTGTTGAAATATTGTAACCATGTTTAGCATAAAAGTATTTAAAAATTTCACATCAAAGTTCAGTTATGCAGGGATCTATACACGGATTTACCAAGGTGGGGATTTACCACCGCTATGGCAAATTTGCCTCAGCATCATTTTGGGCCACCTGCCTCAAGCAGGAATGCAATAGGAATCACTTGGCCACGTTGCTGTTGTGGTCTGTTGATGAGTCTGTTCAGGTCTGTCTGTTTTGTTATGAAAAAAAGGGTTATATCCGACAGTATACTTCAAATGGATGTAAAACAAACTGTATAGTCTTATGTAATGTGGGATTCCTCATTGTCTGCTGAGGTCAAAGGTCACATACCAAAAAATGAAGTTCAAAGGTCATGTGAGGATCAAGATGTAAGCTAGGTTGGAAAATGTAAAATGACCTGGATTGAAAAGATGAAGTTCAATTGGAACCCAAACTTAGTGTAGGATATTAAATGCAAACCCCTTTGTTTTACTAGGTCAAAGGTCACATGTCAAGGTCAAAAGGAGACCTTAATTCACGAAACACGACGAAGACCTTGATGTATTTTGGGGGGTCAAAAAACATTTTCATTCATTTTGATATGCTTTTGATTGTAGTTTCTTTTTGCATAACATAGCCTTCTAGTGCACTAATGTAACTTCCGGAAGAAAAAGAAACAGTGACTTTTATCATTTGTGGGGTTTGGGTGTCTGATGTATTTGATTGGAAGCTTCAATTAGGAGAACAAAGTGGTTATTCAGCTTTGAAAATAAACTCCCTTTGAAATAAAAAAAGGCTCCTGACACAGACAAATGGTAGGGTAACCCCCTTTTGAATCTACACACTAGAAAAGAATACCATAGAAAAAAAGTGCAACTGCAGTTGCATAAAACTGATTGAGTTGAGTAATGAAACAGAAAACAATGTTAACTCAAGTGGCTGAGTTGAATGGGGGACTATAGATCTAATTTGACCATGATCAGTAAAAGTTGCCAAACTACAGTCGTAAGACCCCAATGAGGCATAATTCAGTTCATAAGACCCAAGTTGCGCATGATCCAGATGTGAGAACCCTTTTCTAGTAAAACTTTTCATTTTGATCTTGGGTTCCCAAATTTTTCATAAATGTCGGCAATTGGGACCCAGAAGCCTCAAATTTTGCAAACTATTTAGTTTCCATGCTTCACCATTTCTGAAAACTGGAGTTCCCATCTTAGTTTAAAATAGTTAATTGCAACAAAAGTCAGTTCCTAAGACCCTTTTCACACACAAAAAATCAGTCTTAAAGGTTATAAGATTTCAAGGCATCATCCATGTATCGAATTATATGTAGGTTTCGTATGATATTAATATTCTTCGGGATTAAGCTTTATGTAGTCCTAGTGGCCCTACAACTAAGCAAACTTTTGGTGGCTCCAAAATCAACCGTCGATGTGAAGATAATTTTTGTTCAGAAGATGATTCAAACATAACAACGTCAGTAGCTCTGAAACCAGCCGTTTGGATAAGGCTTCTTTCATCCATTTTGACTTTGTTCTATTTTGGTCCAAATTAAAAGGCCCAAGCTACCAATAAACCAATTTTAAATAGGACATTTACAAGGCCTTTCATTTCGTAAAACCCCAAAACTATAGAAAGGTTCAATTTTGAGCGGCGTAAAAAGTTGCATGGAACAATTTTAAAGAAAACAAGCTATTTGTCCGATTATGTGAACAGTAAAATTTAATGAAACATGTTGTATGACTGAGATGGAATATGATAGGTATGTCTTCAAAATAAAAAATACCAAAGACCAATATAATGCATGCAGCATAAAATAGGACCACTTCTTAAATCGGCCCAAACAATGTCTAGTGGAGGATATATAGGAATGAGGCCAAACCACAAATATTTTCTATGTTTTTCCATTTTGAAAAAAGTTATGACCAACTACTTAAGCCGGGGGAGCGACTCCCAGGGGTTTGTCGGGTACCCTTGCTCATGGTTCTGAAAGTGATCCCACAGGACCAATTCTCAGTGCCTGTTCTCTACGTGAATAAAATTATACCTTTAAAATATAACCAATATACAAGAACAATAAAAACTTGTGTTTACTGAAGGAAAATTGCATGTTAGTGTCGACTAACTTGCTGTATAAATTTGTGAATTGATACCCCCAGCCAGGCGCTATAGTATTTGCAGCTAGTACTTTTTTTGACGGAACACATGGGTACCGACCAAAATCCAAGAATGCAATTAAACGACTGCAGTTGGTACTAAATGTATTCATACTTGTAAGTGATTCAAAATGTGACGCGAGTGAGATTAAAATAACTGTCACTTAAAATAATTAGTCAAGTTGGAATTATCCATTACAGTTTGCTGGTATAATAGTGTCCGTTGACAATCAATTTTGTCTATTCAAAGTAGAAACAGAAATAATGGGCGTGTTAGTCCCATGGGCTTAACTTTGCTATACCAACAAACCATGGTAAATTGGCTTGCCAAGGTTAGAACTTCATCGCACACTGCTTGTAAAACAGGAGTGGACAAGAAAATTGCCCGCTTTGAAACATGTTGAAGTAGATTTGCAACTTGACCACACTTGCAAGGGACAGTGTGAAAACAGCCATTAAACACCTTTTTGGACTTAGAAAAAATCCAAATAAATTAATTTTAAAAACCTTTGAAGTACATACTTTTTAAAGGTTTCTTAGGAAATACCCCATGTGACATTTCTATTTATGTTCTGATTTCTTCTTCAGAGACTTTAAAGTCATGAAAATCAATAGAACTCTTTTTTTACTTCCTTAGAGTGTTTGGAGTGTTCTGAACAGAGGAGTGTTGTCTTTCTTTGAAAGTCCCTCCCGACTATTTCTATGCTTTATCCAGGGGGTTTTTAGAAGGCAAATGGGCCATGGAGGAAGAATAATCCCTGCTTGTGATTAAACTAATCTTTGTGTAAGAGTATTTTATATTAAGTTTGATGAACATGTTAACAATACTTTCAATAACAGCCTCTTTATTTATAAGTGTTAAACCTAAGGTGATTAATCATGTACCCAAATGCCTCAAATCCAATGTTAGTACAAAATCAACAAGGGTCTTCGGTTAAACTTTGACAACCAAAATATGCAAATATTACACTTTGTGTACCACTCTTTATGTGTGATAAATATTAATTCTGTAGTGTAACTGCGCTTTTTCAGTACCATAAAATGCTAATAATCAGAAAAAAAGAACTTTCCGCCAAAAAACACCCAAATTATTTTAGATTTTCCCCAAAATACGTTCTGTATTGCACTTGTACAAGGGTTAAAAGTTTATTACACTATGAAAACAAAATACTAAAGTTGATAAAATGAAACATGCAGCAGGAGAAAAAGTGAGGTCTTTGAGCCTTTTAAAATATAAGAATCAGTAAAAAAATAATATAAAACCAAAAATCCGCCCAAAAAACACCAAGAACACATTTAAAAACTGACACCCATTGATTTTTTGAAATCTCATAAAATTTTGATTAGAAAAATCTCGGTTGTTGGAAGCTGTCTAATGAAATTTTCACAAAAATAACATTTCCCCATATACTATAACATCTCACCATTTGGTTGAATATTCTTTGCAAATCTAACGATGGAATAAAATTACGACCCTTCATCCTTTCCGTAATGCAACTATGAATTCCGTTGATTTATCTCAATTGATAGGTTACTGCATCATGATGCACTTGCTTAAATTACATGGCCGTTTTCTACTCCGTGGTAGCCTTATTACCAGCTACACTGTGTCTATACGGCAGCTACACGAGTCTACAAGGCGCTAACTGTGTCTACCAAGGCGCTTACACGGTGTATACCAAGGCAGCTACCCTGTGATACCAAGGCAGCTACAATGTGTCTACCAAGGCAGCTACTGCACAGTACCCTATGGGGTGTTGCGATAGAGTAGGTGCAAGATAGGGCTTGCAAGTACACAGTTCAGTTATTAGGAACAGTGAGTGTGTCTACTCTACAGTACTACTCCAATGACTACCATGTAAGTTGCTCACTAGGTGGAGAGACGGTGGATATGGTGTAGACATAAAAAAACCGTATTCCCACACTTTAATAAAAAAAGAAATATATGACAAAAATATCTAACAAAATCAAAATTGGCCATGAGAAATACCGCATGGGCTGAGAGCCTGTGTAACCACGTAGCTACATACCGCTTGCTGGTATACCTATCAGTCTATACGGCAAAAAACACTGGAATCCTGGCTGGTGATTGTACGTCTAGTGGGTAGGAAATCCATGTCTACTCGGTATAGCTGCGTTGTTGACTACCATAAGAAATTGGCTGTGTTTAAGCAGAGGATATTTCTTCATATCTCACAGATATCTTCCACACATCAATTGATACACAGTGAAATTACCGGTAATGTGGACAAGGACAAACATCACCGTCTTCAAGAAATCAGCAGAACTGACGCCTAAAATTACGACTGTTCTCTTACTGTTGTCATTTGTAAGATTCTGGAGCATATCGTTGCTGTGCATATATGCATCATGCCATAAATCTAAAGGATATACCTGAATGACAATCAGCATGGCTTCAGACCACGTAAGATCAACTGAAGCACAATTAGTTCTTACTATGGATGGAGGTCAAAATCTCAAATATCTTGAGAGCAGGCTGTTGACATGGCTATCTTGGATTTTCAAAAGTAATTGACAAAGTGCACGCACAATAGCCTGGTGCATAAACTCCACATTACGGGATTTCAAGTTCAGATTGGTGAATTGGATCTTAAGACTTCCTTGCTGGGTGAAGCTCAATGTGTTCTGGCCGAAGGGGAAAATTATCCAAGGAAGCTCTGGTGTTGTGTGGAGTGGCCTCGGGGATGTTATTGGCCCAATTAGTTTTTTATATCATGACCTGGCTGCAAATATCTCAAGTGTCCGATGGTTTGCCATACGACTGCTTAGTCCTATAACTCAGTAACCTGGAAGAGCTCATCTCCATACTTCTTAAATTTCCCTCTTTTGTTAAGATGCTTGCAACGGACACCCGTATCTCAAGAACCATACTGTATCAGTCTTGGAACTCAAACTTGGTAGGCTTATAGCCCCTGGGCTCCCAATGTGCATTTTGGATATCTCGACCCTAGAGGCCAAGGGCTACAGGGGACCAAATGTTAAAATCTAAGGACACCTATAACTCAAGAACCACAACAGTCTCAGGGCCCAGATTTTGCAGGTTTATAGCCCTTGATCCTGTGATGTGCCTTTTGGGTATATCGATCCCAGAAGTCAAAGTTTAAGGGATACAGGGGGCCAAATGTTAAAATGTAGGGTGCTGCCCATAGGTCAAGAACTAAAGCAGTCTCAGAGCCCAAACATGGTGGGCTTATAAAGCCCTTTGGCCCCTGATGTGCATTTTGTGTATCTCGATCCCAGAGGCCAAAGTTCAAGGGATACAGGGGCCAATGTTAAAATAAAGGGGACTATCCATAGGTCTAGAACCAAAGCAGCCTCATAGCCCACACTTGGTGGGCTTATTGCCCTGGGGCCCCCGATGTGCATTTTGGGTATCTCGACCCCAGAGATCAAAGGTTTCTGCATAGCACATGCGAATATATACCCACGTTTGCTAAACACAACTGTACCGTCTAGTGGAGAATTCTGTTCTGGAGCTTCATCTTGCTCAAACTCAATCATACAGCCAGATATTTTTTGGATAACCTCAAAATCAGAAGTAATTTTCAACCACTGGTTCTTAAAATGTTTCAATTTTCCTGCTATTAAGTCAAGCAAAATTATGGAGCTCATGTTGGATTTAACTGGCAAGGAAAGTCTTACCTCACCTTGAAACTTAGATTTTTGGCTGTGACTCTTAGCTCCTCCCATAATCACCAATTTGCCTAATAGTCCCTTGAATGTTATCACCAAACAAGTAATCTGTGTGCTCCACATTTGCAAAACACAGTTGAGTGTAAAGCTTGTTAACATCAAGTTTTAGCAAATCGTGTTTACACAGATAAAGTATATGACAAGCATGGCCAAGTAAAGCCTTACTTAGAATGTCCTTATTCAGAACTGAGTCTCTGTATTGTTTCATAGCTCAGCAAACAGGGGCGGCAGGGAGGGGCAGTGCCCCCCCCCCCCCCCCCGAGCGTTTCAAAATTTAGGAAAAACAGGGGTTTTACGCAATAAATTA
>JAMKCH010043592.1:0-12577 GCA_023653785.1 Ophioderma brevispina | reverse complement strand
GTTTAGCTTCTCCAATTGTTAAGACTGCAACGGCTCCACTTTCCTGTGAAACAATGTTCAGAGCTGCCTCCTTATATCTGTCTAAGAGTTCCACACTTTCTCCTTCATTCCTTAATTGGTGACAACTCTTCTTTGAATTTGACTACTGTAGGAGGTCTTGATACACCTCCGACTCTTCCTCCGGTGCTCACGTTCACTCGATCATTTTCCTGATATTAAACACAGGGGATGTTTATTTGTAAGTATTACCTAGATTAATGTAATCAGAGTATCTTTGATATCTTAAACCCCACTGGCCACTACCACCGTGTTCGCAATCCGTCGTCTGATTGTTCCTTACAGGACACAAGCATGAGATCGTCCTCTGTGTAACCAATCAA
Organism: Ophioderma brevispina; assembly: GCA_023653785.1. Taxonomy (NCBI): domain Eukaryota; kingdom Metazoa; phylum Echinodermata; class Ophiuroidea; order Amphilepidida; family Ophiodermatidae; genus Ophioderma; species Ophioderma brevispina. The sequence continues at coordinate 12,197 of JAMKCH010043592.1, read as the reverse complement.
AGAGTGCTTCTACAAACCTCTGTGTAAATGATACCACCAATTCTTGGCTCTTTGATTGTCTGTGTATTGCTCAAACTCAAGTGAAAACACGGTAAGTTAACCCTAACCCGGACCGGTCGTTTTGGCCGGCCGACGCCCAAATGCAACGATGGGCAATCTATTTTTTATTTTAACGGCCCATATGCAACGAGAGCCAATTTTTGCGTTTCATCTGCATCTCGGCCGTTTTTTCCCGGCACAGGAATACGTAGGCGAAAGTCAATAACGGCCCCGATGCCACGAAAAACCTACGCGTCATTTTCCCGAGACGGCCACACATTATGCAAACGAAAAAACTCGCGTCATTTTCCCTGAGAGACGGCCCAATGCACCGAAAAACATCGCGCCATTTTCCGGAAAGACGTCCCATATGCAACGAGAAACATCGCGTGCGAATGCAATAAAAACAGGATAATAAAAATAAATAATTATTTTTATTATATTTTCACATTTGAAATTTGTAGCTTATCGTTCGCCAGTCGTGAGTGGCGCTATTACGCTACATCAAGATCGTGCGTGACGCTATTACACTACGTCATGCTCCGGTTTACGGGTCATAATAAAATTTTTTGAACTTTGTGCAATCATTTTATGATGTGTGGCCATTATTTGATGTATGAAATTTCACTGTTGTCTTTGGATCTTCTGAGTAGGGAGTGCCGCACCTTTGGTGACAGTGCTTTTTGTGCTTCTCAGGACTCCCTGGCAGCTCCATAAGGTTTTCATTTTTATTTCTTATATTTTTTTTCATTACTGATCTGATTGTTTATTGCTGTGTCTTCCAAATGAATAAATAAAATAAATAAATGTATGTTGCAACGCCCTATTCAATACTGTTGGCCATAATCGATGGTTAACCACTAAACGACGTTTTTTTGTTAATCTTGGGAAGGAAATGGAGTTGAGGGCTTTCAATTTGGGACGCCAATGAGAAAAATACGGCCTTTCATCTGATATCAAAATCGATAAAACTACTTCCGGTAATCAAATCGGGGGGGGGTGTCCCAACCACGATCGTACACGCACCTTTTAAGTATCAGATAACTGCAATATCTGAATTTGATGACATATTTTAAAGCATAGTTCTCTATTAAAGGTGCATGTTCCAATCCTCTTGGGACCCCTCGCTTTACCCGAAGTAGTATCGATTTTAATATATCAGAGTTAAAGGCCCGGTATTTTTTCCTCTTGTTGTACCTTAAAGTCTGAGCTCTCAATCCCCTCATTCCCAAGATATAACACAAAAACTGCTGATTAATGGTTAACTATCATATAGCACAATCTTGACTAGGGCTTTGCAGTATGCATTATTACTTCAACCATCAAAATGCAGTTTGTTTCCCATCGTTACTTATGGGGTGTATGGTGCAAGTGCCATGCTCTAATATCAAGTAGAGAACCCAAGTAGACATAAATGGAACAACACCTTTAAAGGCTTCTCGATATTTTGATTTTTTTGTATTTACTTAAAAATAAATAAAAAATTAAAAAAAAAAAAAAAAAATCCTCAATTCCAAAGTTTGAGATATCAGGTTTTTCCGTTTTGATGTAGTAAACATGTTCATAGTATAACATTACCATACTGAATTTATGAGCAAAATTTGATCTTTTCTATATAAGGACATCATTTGCTATTCACTATCCACACAGTGATAAGCATGTGGACAAGCATTATGTAGAGTATTTTTTAAACATTATTTTAATTCTGGGTTACATTTTCACACAGTCCCTGCACTTTTTTAATGCCCATTTAGAATTTCCTCATTTAAATTTCCCTCAAAATGTACTTTTTAACAGGGTGGGGTTAACTGTTAAGTTTGACGACATCACTTTGATTTTGAGAAGCATAAAACTTCAAAAACCTTGCACAATGTAATGGGACCGAGTTTAAGACAGACCAGACTATGCGCATATGAGTAGAGATGTATTCTGCAGTTCTAATCAATCATAACCTTATTTCCATCCCTTGCTATTCCTTTAAAGTATATTTTTTCTGGATTGGTTACTGTCCGAGACAATTCCTCCATGCATCTTCTGTGATGCTTAGCTTCCCATGCTCGTTGTTATCCGGAATAGTACAAAACAGGGGTAATTTTTTTTTTCTTTAAAAAATCACCCTCAAAATTGCACAGCTAACTTTCTAACATGTTTTTGTGATTTACAAAATAATCCACCTCAGTGGATTTGAACCGGCTACTATCCTGATCCTAGACGATGGTTTTTTTTTTTTTTTTTTTGTTTTTTTTTTACTACCAAACTGTGGAAGAACCTAGTGCTATTGTAACGATGGATCACTTGAAAATGTTGATCATTGCATTCCCAGTGGATTGGGGCATATATAATATGCACATCATATTAGTTTTATTAACCCCTCTGGTCTACTGGTTTGAAATTTTATGGTTAATACTATTATTACCCCCTGTTTTGTTTACGCATATGAAAAATATATCTGTGGTTTGTTTCCAATATTACATGAGGCGCGAATTTACCATTTTAGTGGACTGATATTTTAAGTAGAAAGCCAAATAGATAGATTCCATTTTATTTAATCGGATGAGCACACCACAGCAATCTATCTATCAGAAAGATTGCAAAGTAGCCCTAGAGTTAGTTCTGCTAAGCATAACTCCACTTATGCTTTGAAGCATGTTGTCATACAGCTGTGGTTTTTTTGTAAAAAACAAAAAATGCAAACCACATGGAATATCTTTCCCCTGTTACCAGCATGAGCAGCCATTTCAAGAGCCAACTTTGAGACTGCAGACGACAAAATATCAAAAGCAATTCAGAATTGAGTTTGAATATGTTCCTAGATAATAAATATCTTTTTAAGAATAGTTAATCCTTCATCCTCCAAAATTTGTCTAAACAAGAAAATCCATCATTTTCCGGAGAAACACCCTTTCTCATTGCGAGTGATTGTAGTTGCCATTTCCTTTAAATTGTTAATTTTCTAATTCTTTAGTTTTTGTACACATTGTCATCGCATTATATAGGATCTCAAGTTGTGTTTGAAATTGATAGTGAAAACAGGGATATATCGTACATTTAGAGGGATTTTGAGATCGATAAAGGTGAGTAGGTAACGGGGAAGGGTATCCTGTGTTTTTGTATAACTCCATATCTGTTAATGACAACATGTTAAAGACATAATGTTGAGTTAATGCTTAGGAGAACTAGGCCTAGTTTATGTTTATACTAGGTCTGTCTCTATGGAGGCCCTTCCAAGTCCAATTCCAAAGTACAAGGTTTGACTACTTGCATAGCAACATCAACTCAGTCATCGTAGTCCTGCTATGTAACAGTTTGTGCTGCCATTCCAAATGCCCACCAGCAGTCCTAGACCAGTGTCAGGGTCACAGTGTCCTTACACTATGATGCAGTGCACTGAGTGGAATTTACAGCCAGGAAGGGTGCAACTGTATATAGGCGGAGGAAAAGCCCCTAATTACCTCTTTTGAACGACAATCACATTGGTCACTAGTCCTCAAAACAAGAGGGAAACTTAAAAAGGTGGGGAAATGTATCAAGTAGAAATATTGGTTTGGGATTGCCAGCAGCATTCCACACCAATTGTTGACACAACAGGGCCTAGGATTGTGCTCTTCAGCAGGTGCTGGACCAAAACGTCTCTTCCACATATGCAACCAAGATCATTTCATATTTCTATTAGGATGCAGTAAGTAGGGCTTGATACTGGTGTAAGCCATTAGCAATCCAGGCTCATTCCAGTGAGATGACAAATTACTCTGTAATAGGCAAAATATTAATGGAGAATTAACCCATCATCATTCCCCATTTCATGTCTACTAAATGATAAATAGGTTATATGATGTGTATTTAACATATGCAAGACCTTGCAAAAAACCTTTAATTGTTTGTACAGTCCTTTTTTGATTGGTTACGCAGAGGTTATTCTGCACATCTTTTGACCCAATGCAAATCGTCTCTTACTTTTAGACAGTTTTCAGCAGTGGCGACAAATTTTGACAACCGATTATAAGTAAGGGATATGCAAGAGCTATTACCGCCTGAAAAGCAGAAAAGCCATTACTGGAACGGATAAGCCTACAAGGTCAGAATTTTTTATGTTACAGCGCCCTCTATATGTCCATTTTCTATAGAGAGTATATTACTTGATTTTTAAGAAAAATCGTTTTGCCCGCAAGTGCAAATTTAGTAAATTACACAAGGATTCAGTCTTTTGTAAAATAATCCAAATTAGTTGTCAAGTGTGTCGCGGTTGATATTTTTGGTCATAATAAAGAGAATTTCAAAAGCTGTGGGCAATCTATATCACGTCATGTAGCCAATCAGATCAATGTATGAAAGGAGTAAATACTTTAGAAAATACTCTGAGGGTAATTGTAATGTCATCGGGTCACTCATCATTACCTTATCACCTCAGATAGTTACTCATACAGTATCACCATCATGACATGGAAATTATATTATACGTACGCCCCTATCCCTTTGGATGAACAAGCATTTTAAAGGTGCAACAAGAGATTTCAATCATAACAGGTGTCCCTAAAAATGTGGAAATTCTGATTTTTGCACCTGGACCAACTAAACTAGTAATCTCTCTATCAAAAATATCCTCATCTGAAGGATTGAAGCTGAGGATATTTTCTTTGGGTAGCAAAAAATTGTGAATTGTCCTAATTTCCTATAGAGCAAAAATGAAATTCCAAGCCTATGTGATTTCAATACGCCAATTTTGGGTTTGGCACGCGCAATGCATTGTAGGATTCAAGATTTCCAAATAGGCAAAGATCCACTTCCGGTTTCTACGTCCTATGTACGTGTTGTCAGTGGGTACACGAAGAATCTACTGATCAGAGTCTGCATTTTCATACATACGGAGTTCTTCATTATCTTTTCAATTTTCCGTATTTAACAAGATTTTTGAATTGTATTCCAACGAATCCAGTATTTTATCGCATGAAATATGTGTATTACGGCGAGAATGTACATCCGAAGTGTTGTATTTGGCTGCTCAATTCCGCACCAGTGCATCTGTGTTCATTATGCTTCGTTTCCACCATGAACTTCACTGATTATTGAGTAGTACAGTACTTAATTGTCATGTAGCGTAAACTTAAATAAAGAACCAACATAATTTTTTAAAGAACTTGCTATTAGCTTGACTTTTTAATTATAATTGAAACATTAGTGCAAAATTGCAACAACTATTAAATAAAGAATTTGAAGAAACGTATGCTCAAACATCAGTGAAACGTAACTGAATGAATCAAACATCATGAACAATGTAAATTAATTTAAGTTCTTTGATTAAATATTTAGGGAGGTGTCAATAATTGTAAGATGCAACTAGGTGTGTCGTGGTAATGCTCATTATACCAACAATGTTTTGACGTAGGGATCATGTTCAGCCCTGCCCTGGCCTCGTTCCAATAGCATTACAAAAGTTTATGTAAGCAAATAGTGGCGACATAACTCCTATCACCAGCAGGCATGGCTAGCTACGATGCTTGGATATAGGCCGTTGACCTTAAATCGCATACGAAAAGGAATTGACCCAAATAGATAGCAACAAGAGGGTGCGTGTACACTGATGGTAACCAAACCTGAATTTGGAAGCTTCGTTGCCAGGATATTTTGACAGAAAAAAAATAGTGGAAAAAAGTATAAAAGGGAAATATCTTCTGAGGAATTTGTCAATGGGAGGGAACTAATAATTTTTTGGCTTGCAGGGAACTTGACTTTTTTTCCAGCCAGCAAAAAGGTATACATACCTCAACAAAAAGATATTTAGCGCATTACGTACGTACATCCTTATATCATTTATCCATCATGTTTGACGATAGATATGTGGGATGAAACGTTGACGTTGTCACAAATGTGACAGACTGAGTACCGTGTACCGCCAATGCTTTATTGATCGTCAAACTACGTACTGTCCACTGATGCTGCAATGATTAACCCTAGAACCAAACATGGTATAAGACGTAGGTAAAGCGCTGCCCATTTGTGTTCTAAATATCTTATTACTGTATGTTGGCCTATACCATTATAACAAGGTGATTACTACTTTTTTCTTAGATTTTTCGTGCCATTTCACATTCTGTGATTCCGGTTAGTTTACATCAGTTCATATGCCGTGGCGCTCCAGAACTACAAGAGTCTGCCGATTGTTTTTCAGTTTACACTTTTTTTCAAGACTTAGGTGCCTGAATTATCTGTAATAAACTGATCTTTAAGTGAGAGTAATTATTAAGCTATTGTGTTTTTTTAGCACGAAATTGTGTAATTTGTTTGTTTACCTTTCGTGAATTCTGTGCAATTCCTCGCCACACACTGATCGCCGACACGTAAAACCTAAGTTGATCTTTGCCTATTTCGGAAAGCTTGGACCCCCAATGCATGCGCGTGCAAACCCACAATTCGCGTATTTTAAATTGAGCCATATATAAATCTACTTTGTTTTCTTTAAGTGAAGTCTGTAGCCAATAAAAGGTGGGAAGCTATGAGGTATAATCTATATGAAATCATTACCTATCACAGAAATATAGATCTTGAAATCTCTTGTTGCAGCCTTTAAAGGTGGGCAACGACAGAAATTTCACAGTTTCCCTAAAAAAATCGCAATACTGATTTTTGCCTGATGTAACGCTTTTCATCAAAAATTCCCCACTGAAGTATTAAGCTGAGAAACTGTTTCTTTGGTCACAAAAATGTGAATTTCTAATTTCGGTATAGGAACAAATACAAAATTCAGCCTATGTTTTCCATTGAAATCTAAGCAAATCACAATCACCTGTTTTTCTCCTCTTTTAGACATTTATGTGCCAAACACCAGGTAGAAATCATTGATGTCTAATCTATATGAAATGACTATTATTACACAATATTTGGGCGCTCAAATCTCTCGTTGCACCTTTACGTTAATTCCAATGGTGGTTCTGTTATGATGTTGTCCACAAGCGAAATTCAGACATTCTTAGCATGATTGTGCCTTACTTCATTCAAGCAATGCAGCTACGTGCCCTACTGTAAAAGCCCTTTGGCAGCATAATATTCCCCTGTTGGGAGCTTTTTCATAATTTCACAAATATAAATTGGTATTCCATAGAAGATCCTCCAAGAAAATTGAACCTTCTCACCAAAGACATTGCCATATAAGGATGAAGGATTCCTCTATAGTTTTGCAGGGACGAGGAATAAGTGAGAGGATGAATCTGAATATTCAGCATAAATTGAACAGGCTCACAGTTTACCTTAAGTTGCTGTTTTCAAAAATCTGACATTTACATAAATTTCTTCCAATTATAATACAGGCTTCAATGGTAATTTAAAATTCCAAATATTACCCTTTCCCCCCTCGAGAACCACCTGTTGCTTGCAAGAGGTGTGCGACTATATTTTTAGCAAAATATGAGTGGCATTCGGGGTCTGGGAGGGGTAAACCTCATTTGTCTTTTGTTTCCATAGATTAGTTTGAGATATAGGCAAGGAGTGAGTTAGGCTCCGCTGGGCTACTTAGCATACATGTAGAGTCTTAGATTTTTGAATCGTATCCGACACATTATAGCCAAATGTCGGGTCGCCATATCTCTGAGTAAACAACTGGCCTGTGGATTGCATGTAGTACAATTTGTTGACTACTGTGTTTGGGCTATTGAAAACGCCCGGTCCCTGCCCTAGCGTTACAATGAAAATATGTTATATTATTACCATTGTTAGCCAGATTGTACAGTTTTGTACAGTTTTGTTTAAATTTTTTCTACATGGCATATGAAAAATCTAAACCGAAGATATGACTGATGGCAATAAAAACAAGATAACTCACCTACTTATAAATTTTAGAAATTTTGAACTTTGCATGAAGAAGTTATGCTAACTTTAAAATAATGGTACCACCATTTTTTTTCACTCTTTACACTACAAACAACAACAACGTAACACTGTTGTGAGAATATGGTCCAAATAGACTTTGATAGTCTACATCTAATCTACACACCCATATCAAAAACTCTACCAAGACATTACCCTGCCCAGAATTCTGGTAGAGACACAGACAGTTAACAATAGAAGCTTGGGTGTGTTCTGGGTGTTCGCCTACTAAATTCCCTAGTGTGCCGGGGTGGACATTTGGAAATGCCATGTCCCTACCCAGACATTTTGATTACCCTGATCACTAGCTTCCAACCATTCAATCAATCGTAGGTGATTGAGTTAGTACCTTAATCATGTAGTTCAATAGAGTTTTCTCTAAGGGTGAGTTTATTATCCTATTAAACTAATTGCGGACCTGATAAGGACAAGGTTAAGTGTAAAAAAGCATGGTGTACATGATACTCTTTGACAAGGTGTTTCTGTTTTCTTCCATGTAAGGGGAGTTGGTCTATAATGACCGACTTTGCATAGGCACGGTGCTTAACATAATATGAAGAAACCCATGGCAAAAGCAAAAATAAATGTAGCAGCTCCCTACTGCTATATAGCAGATATGTAGCTGGCTATTGATTTTGGACCTAACGGCACTAGGCAGCTATCTGTAGGTTCTTCTTGCTAGTATAGCAGCATGTAAAGCAGCTACCTGCTACATTCTTGCTAGTATAGCGGCAGGGTAGCAGCAACTTAGTCTAAAAATACACCTAACAGGAACATAGCAGCAACTTAGTCCTTAAAACTTATACCTACAGGAATATAGCCAAACTCAGTCTAAAAAAAAAGCTACAGGAAGCTGCAGCAACTTAGATCATTTTACAATTTCGCCTAACAGGAAACTAGCAGCAATCATACACTAGCAGGAGAACCTAGCATCAACCCGTTTGCTCCATTCAGATCACATGAGTTTTCAACATGGTGGCTGCACGCTTGACAGTTGGGGTTTGGATCCTGCTGCATCCAAATTTACCAATATATGTTACATGGGGAAAAATGCACAGACAGAATGTTGTTGTCCATCATGAACAAGATTCCAGAGGATTGGCTACATATATGACGTGATTCGTTTTCAGGTTTGTTCTAGTATAAATGCAGTATTTGTTGCCATTATAAATTAGTTGTAGTTTTAACCTATAACAACTAGACGCAGAATTTGACAATTTGTTTATCATGTGCTGCTGCCTACAGTCTTAAAGACCACAAGGGCTTTTTTTAATTTGCTATATGTACTGCTTCAACCATAGAGTATGTTTTTTTTTTTTTAATTTTAGCTTGACTGTGTGTCACGTTACACTTAAAATGCATAGGTGAGAAGAGAATTAAGATCATGGTATACTTGTAGTTTAATATGCTTTGTAGGTACCATGAATATGACAGGCGTTTTTCCTTGATCAAACAATAGGTGTTGTAATACTTAAATAGACAACACCCCATAATCAGCACAGACAATTCTCTAATCGCAGACATGCCAATTGGTACTGTTCTTAAAGCCTACATGTCTTTCATGTCACATCACGGCAGAGACAGCAAAATGCAACAGTGCACCACAAGGCCATAGGTCCAAAACTTTATTCAAATGTAGCTTGAAGTCATAAATGATCAAATTCTATAGGCTGTAACAAGCTTGAAAAAAATTCAGGAGAAATCATGAAGTAGATGGGCTGTTCAGTCTTCTTTTGCCCTTTGACCAGGATATTTTGCCTGTGATCGGACTTTGTTGCACCTTCCTGTGAACTTGCCCTGCCCCCTCAGAACCACCGAGCTGGCTGCTAACACCCACCCGCTTGATTGGTAATTAGCCACGCTATGGCTATCATAGGTGTTTTGAACATTTTCAATGAAAGAAAGCATGATGCGCATGGTAACCTTAACCAGGTGGGTGACCCTGATCATGATCCTATTTTTACATGTTTTAAAATCCTTCCATGGAAGCATATCATCAAACTCTTATTACAAAATTTTTTCTGGACCTCAAATTTCACTTGTGTAATTAAAAAATAGATGGCCTTTTCAGCTGATAACGGGGCACCACCCCAATCATCCGCTTAGTGAGTAAAGGTTAGGAGGGTCAGGTTGTTGATCGGGGCACCCACCTTTACTTCATTAGCCTGCTCTGAGCGCAATTTTTGAACTCTTTTCTATCTCAAACTATTTAAGTCTAAGTCATACGCATAATTAGGCAGGCAATTTTTTAACCTTGCATAATTTGCATAGGGCCTAAATAATTTGTCACTGGTACATTTTCATTTAAAGTACAGCTATATATACATGTGCATTAAAAAAGTTATGACCAACAAATGATTATTAGAGAAAAAAAAAAAAATCAAAAGTTTCGGACAATCTGAAAGTTTGTTTGTTGGAACATTTGAACGGTTTCGAAAAAATACAGTTCCCCATCTCTCCCAACCAAGTTAATTTTGTAATCGTCCATCAGCATCAGTCTTGACCAATTTCCCCCACATTGATTGAAGTTGAAGTGAATTGGGGATTCAATTCAGTGATAACAGGTTTGTATAGTTTTCCTGAAATTGGCCCGGTAGCAACGTGCCAATGTATGGTGTGAGCAATTGTTCCTACTACTTTTTTTCCATGATTAGCTTTAGGCGCTACATACGCCTCATAACCATAGGAGCTAGCCGCTATATAGCTAACAGAAAAATTGCTAGCGGCTTGCTAGCATCTTAGAAAAACTTAGCTCTCTATATAGTCTGCTAACCAACGATTTTTTTTTTTGGCATGTCATTTAGTCAACTAACTGCTATCTAGCCGCTAACAGCGAGCCGCTAGCTAGCAGAAAAAAATTGCTAGCGGCTGGCTAGCAGGAAAACTATAACCTAACCCCCCCCATAGCGCTACCTAACCGCTAAACAACTAATTTGCATGTCATTTAGGTCTAACCGCTACCCTAGCCGCTACAGCAGTTGAGGAGAGAGAGAGCAGAGATAGGGGAAGAAAGAGATTAAGGGCGAGAATGGAAGTGCCAAAGAATGAGGTGGGGAGGGATATACTAAAGGGAAGGTACAAAAAAGAAGAAAATACGAAAGACATCGCAGGGCAGGGGGGGCGGGAAAGGGATATGGGGAGACAATAGGCGCGGGAAAGACGAAACGGATGAAGGGTCCTCTCAGTCGATATACCATAGCTAACAGCTGCCTCTCTAGCTATCGGAAAATTTGCTAAAGCGGCTGGGCTAAGCATCAAAACTAGCTCTACGTAGCTGCTTCCACTAATTTGATGTCATGGTCTACCCGCTAGCTAGCCGCTAATATTCTCCGCCTCAAAACTATAGCAGGTAGCTAGCGGATATGGCTAGCAGCTAGCTAGCTGCTAGAATACCCCGTCCGGGTTGTATTGGCGAATGGGAACACACTCATGTGTTATATATATGTAGTGTGTGGTGTGTGTGTGTATATATAGACCGGGCCCCAAATTGGCTCTTTTGGTTCAAAATTAAATCAAATAAATGCTTTTTAAACAAACTACTGGTTACTTTGGATTTTACAGAATCTAAATGAAAAAGTCCACAATCGGAAAAGATACTTTAAAATTAAAATCAGGAGTAAAAAGTTTATTGATGAGTTCTTGAATGACACGTCTCTACAGTACAGACCACATCAAATTCAATGCATGTTAATTTGAGATGCTATAAAATGAATGGAAATTTTAAAAAAGCCAGCTTGATCTTGCCCCCTTTTTTAAATTAAGCTTAATTTTAGCTTTAATAATTCGACAGCTTACATAACTCATATTGAAAATGGGAAAGTGATTAGGAAAAAGGACCATAAATTATTAAAACAAAATAAATGCAATAAAAATGTAAAATTTTGCTCTGACGGAAGTTTGGTGCTAAAGCAATAGGTGCCTCAAATGAAATGAATTTCAATTTCATGGGCTGAAGATTAAAGTAAAAATGAAAAAATTTAATTTCATTAATAAGTTTCTCAAATAATTTTCTCTTGTGCCAGCCAAGAGTCACACACTAATATCGTTTACTAAAGTCCAATTGAAAACAAAGATTTGCTCATAGTGCATGTCAGTCTGAGTGACTGTTCTGTACTAGTGTAAATGTTAGCTTTAACATTACTATAATACCTCTATTGTCAGTTGAAACCTGACATTGGTTTGCACACATAAGGAGATACTGACAAGAACAAGGTCACAATTAAGCTCACAACAAAACAACCCTGAAGTGGCGCCTTGTACTTTTCAGGTAATTGGCATTCAACTCAATCCATAATAAACAT
>JAMKCH010043591.1:0-38265 GCA_023653785.1 Ophioderma brevispina | reverse complement strand
GTTTCGAAAACCCGATCACAAAAGTGCTCTCATATCCAAAGGGAAAAAAACAAAGATACATGCACAGAGATAAGATCAAAATTGATTTAAGAAACCACGAATAGGCACAGTGAAAAGTTAATCAATGATAAACTGACTGAGAAACAACAATTACCCTGTCTATTTCAAAATGGTTTCCAAAATGAAGATAATGAATATTACAAAAAAAAGGAAAACACTTGTTATTACAATCAGCATTAATTTAGAAAACTTGAAAAGTGTGATTTACAGCCTGCTTTAAAGTTATAAAGATTATTGACAACATGCAAATCAGATGGGATTTCATTCCAAAGACGTGGAAGTAAAATTAAACATAAGTAAAAGTAAACATAGAATTGAAGAAAGAAGAAGTCCTTGCAGATTGGTGCAAAAGCCTAGTACTCTGCAATTTGCTGTGTTGAATCAAAGAATCAAAAGAAGCATGGGTCAAATCATGCAAAATCGTAAAACACAGAACAAGCCTTTGAATTTGAAAGCATCTTCAAGCCTGATGACTAGATTCAAATCAAGAAGTCTGCTCTAGTAAGATGGGCGAGCATCTGCCTTTGGTGATTGCTTTAAGAATAAAGTATGTTATATGGATCGTTCTGTTGTGTTTGGTGTTATAATAATACCTAATATTTGTTTTATTTTTTAGCATTTGTCCAACTTCAAACTGACGTTACAGATTTAACAAGTGATTTGAAAGGAACGGGCATGCCTTTTGTAGCCCACAGGGAGTATGTCATAAGCATGTTCTTCTCTGGATTGGACATTCAACCCATGGCCTGTGATCCAGAGGTGAGACTACAGGATTCAAGAAAGCCTATTATGTTTACAAAGTTATTAACAACGGTTATTTTTAAAGGCAAATGCATCACCATTGTATCAATTAGCAAGGGATGAGAACAAATATCACATGGCTCCACTCTCACTCTCTATTGGGCTTCTCATAATATTTTCATTGTTTGCTATATTTATAAATCATTACACTGAAATGAATTACCTTTACACCAATGTTGACTGAAATATATGCATTATCTTTCATGAGAAATGGAATGCACCAAAATACCTAATAACACCCCTAAAAAAGAAATGGTACCAAGAAGGGACCCCAGCTCATGCCCTTCATTCTGTTATGGCTGCGACCTAAACTGACGTACTGCTCCGAGCTTTAGTTACAGCCAAACCTGAGATTTGCTTATTCTGACGATCGTCAAAATCAAACGGAATACTCCTATACCAATCCTAGCAATCCTTTCTTGGATTTATAATTAAATATATACTGGATATATACTCTACATATTCATCGTTGCTTTCACAAGGAGCCTTTATAGTCTGTGTATATCCTTAAAGGCAGCCATGTTGCATCTTCACATGGATGTCTTCATTATTGTGAGCATGTTTCTGTTTCCTTTATGGCTAGCTTTGGATGCATTTATCAACAATTTTTTGTTTGTTTTTATATGTGTCATATATTTAATAAAATTATAAAAAAATTACCTTGACCATTACTCAGTCCCTGACAATTACTGAGTATTTGTGGGAGTGTGTCGGGAGGTCTCCACGGCACGCAAAATCTTTTTGTTATTCTGTTTTTGGTGTGTTTCAATGTCCATCTGGCTGGCGTCACCGCATGTCTCATAATTGCTCATGCTGTCCTGCTTCCATTCATTCTTGGACCCTCATCCTCTATGTGTCGATCACAGGCTTTGTTTGCGTGCTGAGTGGTGTCAGACATTCTGCTGCAGTCAGTCTGTAGCATGGCTACTACATTCATTTGGTGTTGAGGAAAGAGGGGATAGTTTCTCAAGCTCTGGTCTGGTGGAGAGCTTCCCATGTGGCACCCGCTGCACTGGGAGCTTTCCAAAGGCATTGGAACTTTGGTTCTTTCACAGCATGTTAGCATTGTGTTTCCTTCAGGACTCTCTGCTAATATGCTACCAGCCACTAGCCAGCCTGGTACTACCCAGTACAGGGACTAGGTGCAGGGTACCGTATCCTGCCCTGCCCCTCCCACCATGGGTCTCCCAACTGCAGGGCACCTTGTGGGTGCCTCTGCTACTGGGGTGCCGGCAGGGCAGCCCGCATGCACTATGAGCTAGTAAATCTCAATTCCCTTGGCACAGTTCAGTAGATTTCATTCACAAATGTATTTAGAAAATACACTCCCTGGTTTTGGGTATGATCTATATGATACCCAGATCACACATGGTCAGTTCATGTCAATGTATGCAGAAGTACAACCCACTGAACTGTGTCTTGGTGGATGAGCATATTGTAACTCATAGTGATGTGCTGCCTCTGCTGGCACACAGAACTTGCCACAGCTACCCGTTTGAGTAAAGCTGCGTCCCCTTACGTGGCCTACCCATCCCAGCCGGGGTGGACTGCTGGGATGGATTCACCCGGCATGGTCTTTTCGACTGGTTGGCTTCTGCTAGTAGCTATGACTATGCGCGCCTCACGTTGTCTTCCTCAGCCTTTGGTAACCTGGTGATGCCCAGGGCTCGATCCGCGACCAACTGCCATCGGTGGTGGACTTGTGCTTCTAATGGCAGCGGCCATCTTCCTCAAGGGCCTAGTCTGCTGTGGTTGCCGCCCTGGTACCAGGAGTGGGCAGGGTGGATTATTCCACCTCTTACCCTTTGGCTAGTATACCCAGAAACTTGTGGGCCTGTGGTCCTATGCCAGCTCGCAATATACCCTTTCACGGTCAGGTTGGGTCCAGCCTTGGTTCCAGCCTAGCCTTTGGGCTGGGTCTGCCCAACCTACTCTGACTGGTGTAGTCTCTTTGGTTGAGTCAGTGGCTTGTCATCCAGGTAGTGGTTACTGCCCCATCCACTCACCCAGCTCACACAACTGTTGCTGTCTTGGGAATGTTACTGCCGGCAGACATCCAATGTTTTGGATGACAGGGGGTGAGGGAGTCTCCGACTCAGGGATTCCCATGTTGATGGTGAATCTCCTGAACCGCCTATCCTTGAGCCCCACTGTCTGCTCTTTTGCTCCTAAAGTCAAAACCCCTAGGAAGGAATAAGTCTGGTCCCTGAGGCATGGCCATCTACGAGTTCCCCTCTTAGGACGAGAGCCTCAGATCGATCTCAAGGATTCCTACCTCCACATCCCATGCTCAACTCCAGACTGTTCTGGCTCAGGTCCAAATCCAGGCTAGTCGACATTGCATGGTTGATCAGTGCTTGACTGCAGCCGTACTCGGCCCTTGCATTTCTGTTGTCCGTTCCAGTGGAGCTGCATTCTACCGGCTCTACTTTGTGAAACCTGGCTTCAGCTATTTGGACCTACTAGCTAGTCTCATACTGCCGTTTCCAACTACAGTCCCAATCAAGCACCCAGATACCTCTGCTCATATCCCCGGTAGAAAGAAAATCAACACCTCAGGCCTTAGTGTTAGTGAACAAATGTCTCTCCAACCAGAGCTACTGTAGCTGAGGTGGCGGACTTTCTTACTGAACACTTCGATAGCGCACTTCAAACATCCATTGTCTGGAATTGTAAGTCTGCTAGCCTAGCAATTCACAGAAGGGGGTAAGTCTTGATTACATGGAATGGCGGTTGAAATACAGTAACAAGCAATGATCCTGAAAATATGTAAGCAGATCATTTGTAAACTGAAAATTTTAACTCCTTCCTTTCTCTCTCTCTTCAGGGTATAACAGAGAGTACAGAGAAAGCCATGATTGAATTCTCCAAGCTGCTCAGTAACAAAGAGTTCCTGATGGCTTTCATTCAAATTTTAGATAAAGACAAGTCAATACCAAATAAGGACAAGTAAGTATTGTATGTAGAAACAGGGAATTACATGGAAAGTTCACAAATTCTACTTGTATTTAAGTGTAAATTTTCTCATCAAATCAACCATCCTCAAAGTAAGAGCTAGTAAGTTATCGTATGGACATCCCAAAGAATGACTAATGTACATACTCTGATCATTAATGTCAAAAGACTGGCTTGTTAAAGCCCTTCCATGTTTTTTTAAATGCTGAGCATATTACTCTGTACACTAACTCCGTGTCAGTTTTAGGTAGAGTCTAAAGAAAAGAAACTTTCCATTTTGTGACATTTGCTAACAATATTCAAAAGAAAAAATACTGTAGGTCTTTAAAATAGGCATCGATGTGGAATTGCCAGAAGATATGTAGCCTCATCCCCAGAATCCCATATCGTCTTACTACATAAAGCTGGTAAGCATTCCAAATATGCAAAAAACCAGGGTTGGAAAAAATAAGGGGTGCTTCTTTCTGGAAATGTCCTCATGTCTCTTTAAATTGGCCCATCCACTTTAAGTGATGAAAAAGAAAAACCTGTCCCATGGGCTCAATTGACATGATTGAAAAATATTTTGTGGTACAAATTAATACCAACCCAAATGCCTCAAAAGTTTGTCTAACCATAGAATAGTTTTTCATCACCTTATCAGCTCTTCAGGCTCTAAAAATATTTTATCCTGTTATTTTTCTGACAATTTAGAACAATAATATTTCCCAATTTTATTTTCCTTGGGTTCAGATCTGTCCATACCATCCCTGAAACCTTTGTAACAACAAAATTATTGCATGGTTGTTGCCCATGAATGCAATTAAGTTAATCACTGTGGTTTACAATAATTGCGCACCTTTATCAAAAATGGCAAATTTTTGGATCGAATTTGCTTCAGTATAGTGTTTAAGCCAAAAAAATATATAGTTTGGCTCAAGCTGATGAGTGTTTTAAAATTAATTTTGTATTGTTTTTATGTTTTTTATATTTCTATGTTTTTTACCCTATGTTATAAAAAGTACACGTGTTTCTTTCAAAATACATGATACGAAACTGGACTGACCCAACCTTACCAAGCTCCGGCAGTTAGGTGGCCACAAACTCAGAGTACAGACCTTTTTTTTTTTTTTTTAATAACATTAAAAAACCCTCCGCATATGGTTTTTTAATTTCGCTCGAAATTTACATGCATGCATTCAGCGTTGGGAGACAACCCATCTTGTTAGTTTTGAGGCCCCCCCTGTAAAAAACATAAATATGATGTAAGATTTGACAGGTCTATCATCAACATGTTTAATGTAATAAGACATTGATAAAGTGGGAATTAAAAATGATGAGAAAGCATTGTTTAGCTTAAATCTAAATGTTGGTGCAATTCCATATAACTCTTTTAATTAGCATGACCCAAAACACCAAAAAGTAAAAAATGAAGTATTTGATGTCGAGCGAAAATCCTGTATTCAACAATACCACACTCCTAGATGTCAACTTTACTATCCATTATACTTGTAATAATTGACTTTAATTTTCATTATTAATAACACGGATTGTTGAAGATTGATGCAAATGTATCTCATTTTTCGCATGTAAAGATTAGCATGACAGTCGGCTTCTATATTATCTGTAACGTCTGTCAATTGCAATCACATCTCTCATCATTATTCTTAATTACTTTCAGACTTGTTATTGGTTCTTTTGTTGACAGTGCTTATGATTTAGAAAATACGCTGGGCGACCTGACAGTGGTAAGTTACAATATCCTTTTTTTTATTTTTTAATATTTTTTATGAAAAGAAATGGGGTTGGTAACCTTTTACATAATTTTTATTTGATTTACGAATTAAATATTTTCCTACTGTGCAACTTGCTATTATTTTTTGCTTCAATAGCACTTGACAGATTATAAGACTGCAGCTGAAGTTGTTTGAAAAACTTTAGGCATTTTGACAAACTTAATATTGCCACAATGTTTTCCCCGGTAGGCACTTGTGGTCCCGTGGATTAAGTACCTACACACACCCAGAGGTTGTGAGTTTTTCAGACCCTTGTGGCCAACGTGTTTCAAACACCCTAAGTAATAACATATAATATAATGCAAGATTTATATATAGCGCCTTATGCATGCCTCTAAGCGCTGCACAAATGGCCGATGACACTGTGGCCCAACCAATACCATAAACCATTCGCATCTTTCAAGGGATGCAGCAGATCTGGGATCAGCGTCTTTCCCTTATCCGCAAACATCATCGAGATCAACCATCGCAGCCGGACCAGCTTCCCCCTTCCAAATTGCGCATGGGAAATCATCGAGACAACCAAGCGGTTATAATTTCTTGTCCAGGGAAATTACATAGCTGAATCTCACAGGCTCGAGCGCACGCCTATACACATGAATGAGCACAATACACTGGACTCGAGCGCCTTACTGATTGAGCTATCTTGGGCCGCCTAAGTACGGCGCTTCCCTCATTTGCTCCTCTCTACTCAGTGTTAAATGGGTGCCGGCACTATTCAATTTTGGAGGGGTACAGACTCACTGTGAGGAGCTGTTGTGATCCCCTTCAACAAAATTATAATTGTGAGTCTGGCCAATCACGTTGAAGAGAGTGGGTCCTACTTCATTTCTGTATTCACAGGTCGGTCCTCGTTCACCATTACAACTGATGAATTTCCAACTAATTTAGGGCCAATGCAAAAATCATTAGCAATATGCTTTAGATTAGTAAATGTTTCATGGAATTTCATTATTACCATAATTTATTGAGATTTTGAAAGTGGTGTCACAATTAGTCTCGTGTCATAAGTAAAACAGAAACATGCATTTTGAACTGTTTGGTTATATCGCCATTGCAACATCCCTCCGGTAACGTTTTGGTACCCCATAGACCACCGTAGACCTTGCGACATTTGCTATAGTAATTAGCCATCAATCAAAATCCACCTGTAATAATCCAATTTTTTGATCCTATGAGACTACACAACACTATCACCATTGTTTCAACAAAATCTGACATTGGGTAATTTTTTCCCAAGGATGAGCTTGAAACATTATGGAGCTGTAGGCGGTTTAAGGTCAAACCTATGCAATATACTTTTGTCTATTTTTCCCCACCCCCCCGT
The DNA here is from genome assembly GCA_023653785.1 of Ophioderma brevispina. Taxonomy (NCBI): domain Eukaryota; kingdom Metazoa; phylum Echinodermata; class Ophiuroidea; order Amphilepidida; family Ophiodermatidae; genus Ophioderma; species Ophioderma brevispina. The sequence goes on along the minus strand of JAMKCH010043591.1, from coordinate 31,347 downwards.
ATAAGGAGACGACTGTTAGTTCATTAACCCACAATTTGACTCATTTCAATTTTCCCCTGTAGTTAACATTTCCCCCCTTGAAACAAAAGGGCAGCAGTCTGAAATTTAATCCCATCGTTCGGACCGCTGTCCTTTGAATGAAAAACAACAAGAACATCATTTAAAATCACACAATCCTATGGTAACGTTCATTACACATCAAACCACACTTATAATGCTCAAGTGCAATTATCCTGACAATGCTTTGCGCAACTTCTTAACTTTGAGAAAAAATTACTATCAAATATACTACCTTTCAACATTAATAATTAACATAATTCTTTCAAAATTTTTATGTATTTAAAAAAAAATACCACTTCTGCACTCGCCCACATGTCCCAAAGTCATACTCTATAGAATTGTCTGTTAATAGGGCAAGTCTACTAATTAAAGACCTCGATGGCAATTCTTGTTGATTGTTTGGTTTGTAAGAATGCTCTGGAATGTGAGAAAGATCAATCACGTTTCTACGACTCTTAGAGTGGCTAATCATTACACTGAGCTGATGTCCTTTACACCATGTTGACTGAAACTATAGCACATACACCCTATAAAGGAAATGGTACAGTCATTGACCCCAGGTCCCTCCGAATCCTACTATCTTCCTCACTTTCATTTTGGCTAGACCAGAACGGTGTGTGTTACTACTCGTCTCGTCCCTAAAGCCAAAGCTATAGATATCTACCTAGCTAGATTCGTCTATCTTCGAAATACTCCCTTTACCATACCATCCTTACTAGCTTGGATAAGAATAATAATAATGCACTTATGAAGCACTTTCCTTATGGAAACCAAAACACAAAGCACTAACCTAAGAGAACTGCCAAACTGATCCCAATAAAGAACAATATACATAAAACATACAAACCTTAAATCAAATTTACAACACATTAAAAAAACACAAACACTTATAAAACACCAGTATAAGATGCACAGTGAATGTATCTGTAATTCGCATCTCAAGTGATTGAACGGTATTGTCTTCGTTCATACTAGGGAAAAAGATATCCGGGGATTTCTTGTTCAAACTAAGGGAAAGATATCCTTTGAAGATAAAAGGTATGGTGTATAAGAGTTGTGGTAGATATCAGTGATGCCTGTTATGTGAGTGTGACATGGTGTCTGAGATGTGGATCTGAGGAGGAACGAGACGCAGTGGCGTAACGGGCCTGCCCACTCTGAGGGGGGCAAATTTCCCGTCATGGGAAGTTTTCCCTCTCAGGGGGTCAAAAGGCCAATTTTTCCTGTCAGAGGGCTAAAAACGGCTGATTTAGCATGATTTTGCAAATTTTTTCCGTCCCAAGTCGTCGGGGGGGGGGGGGCAACCTACCCACTCTACCCCCCACCCCTGCCCCCCGCTGTTATGCTAACTGACAGAAGAGAGAGCACTGATGAGAGTGATGTGTGGGTAAAGTTGATGGATAGAATGAAGACGGAGATTGAATATAGATGTTGGGTTTTCGAAGAACATGGACGTTTTAGCAAAGGCGAATAGCGGACTTTGGTATGGGCCCCGTTCTGAGAAGGATGACGACATCTGTTTTTAGAAGGTTTTTTTAGTTCTAGGTGGGGGTTTGAGAGGAGGGGAACTGGGAGGGGACGTCCAAAACGACTGGAAGTAGCAAGTGGAGGAGGAGAGTGGGAGGGTGGGTTTAATGGAATGGAGGATGCATTGAAGCAGGTGAAGTGAAGGATGAGTACGGGCAGTGCTGCGAGTGTGGAGGTGAATCCAGCTACCTCCGTTCACCGGGACAAAAGCAGATTAAAATTTGAATTACTACTACTACTACTTCTTATATCTGTATTTATTAAATTATGAGAGTGAATAACAAATTAGCCCAAACAAAAGTGAATCTTTATAGCTTATTACACATTGGATTTAATTGTTGTTATCTTTTAAAAAGTGGTGCGTGTTTACACTCATGACTAATCAAATTCCAGATCCATTGAGAATACAACCAAACACCTCGTTGCAAGGTCAAATAATTTTTTGTGATTTAATTGGCTAATTTTTTTTAATCATCAAATTTCGATTGGTCCCTAACAAAGGAGTTCAGATTGGGCAATGAACTTTATTAAGATAAACGCATCAAAGATACACATGTTTGAAAAACCCTGATATTGACACCTACCTCTCTGACCTCAGAAGGGAGTTCATTCCTAGTTTTTTGGGCACCTATTGAAATTAAACATGCCAGACTTCTAAAGATCAAGAGCCTAAAATGGGTGAGGTCAGATGAACAAAGTCAAGATCAAATACCAAACAATACCCACTATTTTTGAAGAGCTCTTAGATCTGACAAGTAACCTGGTGCTTGGTTTTTTAAACATGTGAATATGTAGCGAATTAGTTTGAAATAAATTTTGTGGTACTGGAAAGCCAGTAAGCTAGCCTAGCAAATTGGTTGAAGGGGTGGTCAGATCACAACAAAAACAACACAAGCGTGCAAGCTTTGTTTTGGGGGGGCGGCATCTAAGGGATTTTAGATATGTAAAAAACGTACTTGCAGCTCGTGTGTAAGCGTTTGGTGTAATTCCAAAATGAAGTGATGGGACAACCCTCTGACCAGCTGTGACAAGCTCTTGAGATATGATGCGACGGATGCACCATAGATTGCGTATAAAAAAAATTACGGAATTGCACACTGAGTTTATAAGGGGGGGGGGGGACATCTGTTCAGAGAAGAAGTCAAGGAAAAAAAACACCAGATTTAGAAAACAAAACAAAAAAAAATTGTGTATTTTTAAGTGGTTGAAATAGGAAAAAAAAAGAGCAGATAAAAATTGTAGAAAGAAAAAACACCACATTTGGGCTAAAGTGCTTCGAATTAATTTAGCCTACAAATGTTTAATAAAAGACCCCCCCCACAAAATGAAGTAAACGATTTCTGGAAAATGTTATGTGTAAGTCACTAAAAAAGTCATAAGAGGGGTCCCAAAAACAAAAACCCACAAATATAATAAAAAATGGGAGAGGTTTGAAGGTTTGAAAAAAAAAAAACCATAAAAAATCATTATAAAAGGCCTTTTGCAAGAAGAAAAAACAAACCATTTTTTAAAGTGTTGAAGATTGAAAATAGTCTTATTTACCCTTTGGCAAGAGTTCCATTGTTACCCCCCCCTCTTCGAAGTTCTACATGTAACAAATTCATTGTGTTTGGCCTTAGGGTTAGAGTTTTTGTTCTGGCAGGCCAAAATAAAAATAATTTGTTTCTTTACCAATTTTTAAAGGGTGGGGGTAAATATGGAAAACTTTTACCCTGAACCCTTTAACTGGACCTGTGCTAGGCAATTTCCTGTGCCTCACTCAGCAAGGATTATTCTAGTGGTAAAGGTTGGCCGGTGGGGAAAATTGCAGTCAGTCAACAAACTTTTGTGGGCAGACCCAGCCAATATCGGGGTTACAGTTTGATGAAAAACTAACAGCATAAAGGGGAGACATTAATGGCATTGTTCGCTTCTGGCCAGAATTGCCTTATGTCTCACTAGCTTTTAGCAACGGTTCAGATTCACGCGCTCATAAAAATGAAACCACTGAAGTTTGCAATTTTTGAAATCCTGAAGATTGCTTTAATGAGTATTCAGCTCATCTCTTTTGTAGAGATTAACAAAAGTCCAGTTGTATTGAAACATGTGCATTAAATATTTGTGTTTACATTCTCTTGTAGGACTGAAAGTATAACAGAGAAAAACTAACTGAGTAATTGGATAGCTCTTCACTCTATGGGATTTACATGAAGGTATGGAGAAAATTTGCCTATACCTGGCATGATGTATTAACTTACAGGAGTGGATGTTATTCTGCATGAATTTCAAGGGCACTTAATAGACAAGTATCATCCTTGTTCAAGGATCTCAGATATGTTATATACTGTAGGGACAGCGCTGAATTAAAAGGGTATTATTGTGAAGAATTGACATACATTGCTCAATTACAAACACACAAAAACACTAAATATGGAATCATGAAAACCTTGATGGAAGAGATGAGTTTTAACTTGTTTTTGAATTGAGAGAACGTGGGGCTGTTGCAAAGGCCGTTTAAAAACTGAATTCCAAATGGACGGGGCACAGCAAAACTAAACAAGCGTTCATCAGCTGACTCAAGGTTTACCCGAGGAATTTGAGTTAGATTATTTTTCAGTTGGAAGATCTAAGGAGGATGAAGGCTGATAAATACAGGCGGATTCTTACTCACGTGAGTGGAGCCATTACGGCAGCTACACCAGGTCTACCGCGGCGGCAGCTACTGCACAGTACCAATGGGCTAATGCGAGGCGTACTGCAAGATAGGGCTTACTAGTACACAGTTTAGGTATACAGTAATGTGGCTAATCTGCTTTACCTACCCCATGGCTACCCTGTAGTTGCCCACTAGTGTGGAGAGAGGTGGATGTTGATTAGACAGTAGTACGGAGAGACACGCAGCTACCCACGTAGCTACCCCGCGATTACCACGACGCCATTTGAGAGTGGATGAAAATTTCTGGAAAATGGGGCGCTATTAACTTGGCTCCGTTTAGCGTTTTTTGAACGGTTTAGGAAAATATTACGAAAGTCAAATCGGGCATCATCAAAACACCCCCATATTCTCCGGCACTTATAATAAAAAATGCAATATATGCCAAAATATCAAAAAAAACAAAATTGGCCATGAGAATACCGCGCGCGCTGAGAGCCGGTTTAACCACGTAGCTACTCCACGACAATGCAGACAGCAGCGTGTGTACACTATCCGTTTCTACGCGGAAAAAACACACGGATCCTGGCCGGCGACGTGTACGTCTAGTGGGTAGTAATACATGTCTACTCGGTGGTAGCTGTGTGGTAAAACTACCATGAAGAACGTGGCCGTGGACACAAAATGATGACAGGTATACATGGCAGAGTACCTCAAATTGAAGGAAAAGGAATGCCAAAACAGCCAATTGATATTGGATGCGGAGGAAGTCAATGGGGCATCCAGTGAAGATGATGAAATCGTTGTAACATGCCCTGCTTCCTCTTTTAAACAATAGAGAGCAGACAGTTTTGAACACTTTGAAACAAAAGGTTGGCTGATGTTTGATTCAACATCACTGACATGATCAGACATATAGATATGCGTTTGGCCAAGCCTAACACCGAGCGTAATTGACGGCCTTCTTAGGAGAACATGATTAGAAATCACCATAATTCAACATAAAGAAAAGTGCTACAAGGCACAGAAGATTATAGTTTGAAAGTTATTTAGTAAAGAGGAAAGTTCTAAATAAGCATTGGGAATCCTTCGATCTGGTGTAGGAACTTGTTAAAAACAAGCCACAAGTATATAGGTCAGGGGGATGAGAAATCCCACGGGAACTTATTTGCAACAACTATATAACAATGTATATATATTATGTATGCAGTTATGAGGTAGTAAAACCAAGTTGTGTTGGTGGTGTTAGAGAAAAAGCATAAAAATCAGCACATCAATCCAGATGATATGCATTGGGTGCCTGTCAAGTATATATGCTCTTAATTGAGAAGGTTAACCCTGATTTTTAACTATCCAGGATCATGCTGCTCATTCACTATCTTCCTGTACGTGCCATCAAAATGCCAGAGTGAAAAGAAAGGACCAATGACATGCTGTCGTGGTGAAAATCACAACATTCCCTCAATGAGAAAACCATAATAATGAGCCGAGTGAACTTTGGAACACTTGGTAGGTAGATGAAACTTTACAGACCATTATGATTATAACTGAATTGTTCTTGGTCTTTTTCATAACACAACCTGCTTCTACCGCTGTTTGACCCTGTGCAAATCATCTTTTTTTTTTTTAATATTTAAGAGCAATTTTAAGCATTGGCGACACAATTTTTCCGACAGGTTTATATTGTAGGTCCTGTTTAGCTATTACCGCTGCAAAATCATAAAATTCATTGCGGGAAATCTTGTCCAGATGAGGCTACGAAAGGCCATATTTGATGTGTTACATAGGCGCGCCTCTATGATGCCCATTCTCCAGAGAGAACACATTTATACTAGATTTTTTAAGAAAAATCATTACTTTGGCCTCATTAAATTTTGGTAAAAATTTACACAAGATGAAATAAGTGGTGGAATAATATTATAAATTAGTTGCCAAAAGTGTGTATGGCCAATTGATTGTGCGATTGCTTTTTCCTGGTTTTGTCTAATACCTGAGACGTAGTACAGTATGTCTTTTTCTCTCACGCTTTACGTCTAGCCAGTCAGGTTCCATTTGCTTGAAGATTGCGCAATTTCTGACATGCATCATGTGTCTTGTGTCATGCTCAAGGAAAGTGGTTTATGTTGGCATGGCATGTCAGAAATGGCAAATTGTTTTTCAGGGGCTTGTGCCGACAACAAATGCTAATGTGGATTATAATACTAGCAACTGAGTATGTAATGAATGTGGCCAAGGACTTGATACATTAGTTTTTTTTTACAAGCAGAGTCAGTCACTTAATAATGCACTGCTCAATATTACTGACTGTAAGAACCATTTAATGATATTTTAATCAACTCTTACTAATATGAGTTTACTAAAATTATTGTGGCCATCATCCCATGTTGTGAAAAGGTTACTTTGGCTTCTATTGTATTGGTAGTATAATGCTTTCTTTTTCACGACTTAATTTTTTTTGTGTATTATTTTTGGAATATGATTTACACATATTTTAACATTTTTTTATTTCACAGTAACATTGCATTTTGTTTCCTCAACATATGACGATGGTGATGTTAAAGATGTGAAAGTGGTTAGATGTGGATACACTCAGTCAAGTAAAGGGCAAATTCTATATGCGATACACACGTAATAGGGCTTATTCCAGTCGCCCCATAACCAGCCTTGTCAAGTTGACTTAGTAAATAAGTTGTATCAAAAGGATTGTTTGGTTACATCTCCATCAATCGTACCATATAGATGATATGAGATTGATTTTGTTAATGAAGTGATAAGAGATCTGTTTCTGAGGCACATAGAATTTTGTACTTGATTGGTGTTTTGTATGAACACCACCTACCAAGGACACATTATGACCTTGTCTTGCGGTGCCTGAGTCCCCCTGCTGCATTTCCCAGAATTGAATATCGAAATGCAAGCACTTTAACTTTACATAAGGGTGGCTTTTGCGTTATTTTTGGCTTTTTATGTATTTAAATACATTGGTAAAGCATCGGGGTCTAAAAACTGGTTTTTAAAAATTGTTGCTGGAATGGTCTCATGTCTCTGTGGCAGACTTTTAGACAGTATGAAACTTTGTTTTATCATTACACACAAGTGTTCAATCAGCAACACTATTCCATGGTGGCCATGGGTGTTCAATGGAATAAAAACTGAAACAAATAACATTTTTACATTAAATTGCCTCTTTTAAAAATTCATGTCCCCGGCATTTATTACAATAATAATATTGTAGGTAAAAATTTACGTTTTATTATTATATGTCGCCTGGATGTCCTTTGAGTATGCTAAAAAAAAAAATATGTGTGGTGGTGGTGTGTGTGCATATGTGTGTCAGTGCGAGAAATTTGATGCTTCAAAAGGTAAACTGAATGAGTAAGGTTCAGTCAGTGTCCTTTATTCACCACAACCTTTAAACATGGTGTGTAAGGGAATTCAACTGCACTTGTAAACATTTCTCAAATGATAGTGCATGGTTGAACATAACAAATACAACATGGTTCTAATTTTGTTACAAAAACAATACACTATAATTTTTTCAATTGGTGGATGATTGGTAATTGTACTACTACACTAAAAACCACATGAAAATACTATTCCTAACTTTGCTCCTGTGTCTGATTTCTTCATGTTTTTGGGTTTGTTGTTGTATTTAACCAGTCGTGTCGTAGCAGGCTGGTTATTGCTTTGGTCCTGTTTCTTCGTCTTCTTCTGCAACAACCGAGCTTAAAATGCTTCTGAGTGCCAAACTCTTCCATCCAATTTAAGCCAATTCAATCCAGAGGACCACTGACCCACCCCTCAAAAGGTACTGGTGTACACAATAATTTGGATTCAAATGACTGGTGAAGAGAATATTAATTTTTTGGTGCAAATCTAGAAAATCCTTCTTCTCCCGCAATTCCAGAGCTATAAACACCGAAATTGTTCCAAAGGACCCTAATTATGCTTCAGTTGGTGGTGTACACAGATAGTGGTTTCAAGGTCACTGGGCAATAGGGGGCATTTTTGCAAAATCGGTGGTAAAGGGGTTCGGTTTTTCGCTCGCTTTCGTCGCCTCGCTCGCCTTGTTCCTTCGCACATATGAAGCCCCTAACCTTGGTTCTGCACCGAGCCAGAATTTTCTTTAGCGGTAAAGCCTTACATTCATTTCGAGAAAAGGTTAAATCTACATACATGTAAAACAATCGATGGGAGATATTAGGAACTGGTTTCTAAACGTACCGGTATGTAAGGTCACAACTCCACTTCACATATATAGTCCTGTAACTTTATTGTAGGGGATTAGAGTTTTATTGCACGCTCCCTTTCAATTCCTAAATCCGGTCTGTCCAACCCTTGGGTTTTTTGAAGTCGCATTTAAATTGCTGTGTTTTGTCTGGCGATCCCGGCAATCACATCAAAACAAACACAAATCTTTACTCCTTGATGATCAAAAAAATCGTACTTCAGTAGGCGGTTACATTTCCGGGGGAAGGTTCAATTTAGATGGCGTTTGTATGGCGGTTCTATGTGTTTTCTCCTTATCACAAAAATGCAAATAAAACAAAAGATAATCAGTTGATTTTGGGTAGCGTACAGGTTAATAATAGATTCTAACATCTTTATCATTGTAAAAAAAAATAAAATGAGTAAATGAAAAGACAAATACGGACCTAGGTCTTCTGATTGGTAAAAGTTGGTGCTACTTGTACTGGTCCATACAAAGTCCATGGAGGTCATTCAAGGGTCAAAGGGCAAACTTTCAAAATCCCTCGATTGAGCCTGAAATTTGCAAAATGAAATGATTCTTATGTGACATCCTAAACATGTTGAAATATTTTCGAGATCAAAGGTCATTAAGATGTCGAAGTCATTTTTTTTCAAATCCTCGGAGATTGACTGAATTTAACCGAAATGGTCCTTATGACATTCTAAACAGTGAATATTTTCGAGATCAAGGTCATTAGGAGGTCGAAGGTCAAATTTTCCAAAATGCTTCGATTGAGCTGAAATTTAACTGAATATGATCTTTATGACATTCTAAACATATTTTTGAAATATTTTGGAGATCAAAGGTCTTACGAGGTCAAAGCATCAAAAAAAAATTTTCAAAATGCTCCAATTGAGCTGAAATTTAACTGAAATGATTCATTTTGACATCCTAAACATGTTGAATGAACATTTTTGAGATCAAAGGTCATTAAGAGGTCAAAAGTTCATTTTTTTTTCAAAAATCTTCCGAGTGAACTGAATTTAACTGAAATGATCCTTATGACATATAAATCATGTTGAAATATTTTTTGAGAACAAGGTCATTTAAGAAGTCAAACCGGTCCAAATGTTCAAAATCTACTCACGGGCAGAAATATGATCCTTAGGACAATCCAAAAATGTTTAATCGAAGTCGTTAGTTAGGGTCAAAGTCACTACCCGACTGCACTAGATCGTCCTCCAGATCTAGATATGGTTTGGTTTCGAAGTAGGCAGGTTTCGAAGCTGGGGAAAGGTTTCGAAGCTGGGGTTAGTTTTAGGCTTGGGTTTGAAGCTATCCGGCTGGTTTGGGTCATTGACCACAGCTATATCTAGTTGTGTTTTTTTTTTAAGAATGGCATCATGGCAAATCTGGTCACCTGATATTGCAAGATATAGATGTTTCAGGTGCACATTCAACCAGGATGAAAGGACAATACCCAAACACTTCCAGGGTAAGTAACTTGTATTAAGACTTAATTATTTATTTGACTTACCCTCCAGACAATGAAACTAGAAATTGATATGGATATACTCTAAATGTTAGTAGTACACATTAAAATTAACAGTAAATGCCCACAAGAAGCTTATAGACCAATTACATCCCATGCCAGGTTACACCTGAACTACTTTCGCAACATATTAACATACTTGATTACCACCAAATAGGCGGGCCTCATCACCTTGCGAAACTGATATGGAATAATATATAGCGCAAGATAGCGCAAGAGACGCAGTGGAGTTATACTCTTGGTGGCGCGCAATTTTTGTGCAAACGCTGATAGTACAGTTGGTTTACTTTTAGGCGCGGAACAATAACAAACTGAATGAGTCCCGCCTATTGGTGGGTAATCAAAGTATTATAGCAGGGGCGGATCCGATTGGCACAACGGTCCAAAATTACCGGGGGGGCTTTACTAAAAGGCTGTAACTGGTCCAAAATAGCTCAAATGGCCTGATTTGGCAAAAATTTGATAATTACCGGGAGGCGCTCGCCCCTCCGCCCCCTCCCGGATCTGCGCCTGTATAGAGTGTTTTATTTATCTATATTTGGCCAATTTTCTTTGGATAATTTTTAAAACATTAACATTTGATCATTTTGTAATTTTTTAAGAGAAAATTTTCTAAAAATTATCCTTCAAAAGGTATGAAGTCTTACCTTTTTCAGAATGGGCCCCATAGTCACTCTAAAAGAGGAAAAGGTACTCTTTTGCATTTAAAGAGTAGGTATGATTTTGGATTATTTTGGGAAACACTGGGGTAGCCCACTAAGTGATATTGTTTTGATTTCATTTCAGGTTACTGATGGTTCTAATGTTGCATTAACTCTCAAGCAAGATGTTCCAAATGCTGCATTACCTGGAGGAGCTGTTACCAGACTATGTAGGTTGTTGTTTAAGTCAGTACATTTAAAAATAGTTTATTATTTTTCATTTCTTGGAAAGTATGATCTTTGTGTAATATTTGTAGTGCACTAAATAATGACTGGACACATTTAGTGTTTGCATTGGCAAAATTAGTATTTGGCCCACAAAAATATGTTGTATGGAGCCTATGTTAAATTGCTCTCCTGGTAAACATTTGGGTGGGTGGATATCTACCAGATAAATTAATTCACTGTAATTAACCTTAACACAGAGGACATTGTACCACAAATTGCGTATGGATTATGAAAGATCATCGAACAAGGACCTTGGAACAGGCAGGCAATCCCCTGGGTGATGATGGTATGAGGAAGGAGACATTGTACTTGAACTAGTCAGACTGTTCATAATTTGCATCAATATAAATTTCACACCAGGCAGTTGGAACAATGCACTCATCATTCTCATCCACCAAAAAGGAGACATTAAAGATCTGAAAAATTATCGACCAATAAGCTTGTTATCAAATATATACAAGTTGTTCATCAAAGTTCTCACCAACAGACTCTCTAGTACACTTGACTTTAATCAGCCTAGAGAACAGGTGGGCTTCAAGAAGTTCTCAACCATTGATCATCTCCACACACTCAACCAGCTAATAGAGAAGAGCAATGAATATAGATTAACCACTTTGCCTTGCCTTTATATATTATGTAAAAGCATTTGACAGCATCGAAATTCAAGCAGCCATTACAGCACTACAACATCAGGGCATCCACCCAAGATACGTCCAAGTTATCAATGCAATCTACAGGAAAGCCACTTCTTCTATCCAACTGCATAAAGATAGTGACAAGTTCCCAATCAAAGGTGGAGTTAGGCAGGGGGATACGATATCGCCAAAGTTTTTAATGCAGCATTAGAGGTGATCATGCGAAAAGTTAATTGGGACACCAAGGGAGTGAACATTGATGGTCAAAAACTAAACCACTTGCGTTTTGCAGACGACATGATCCTTGTTGCAGAAGATGGCCAAGATCTGGAAGAAATGATCAACGACCTCAATGCAGAAAGTAACAAAGTCGGTCTTAAAATAAACATGAAGACCATGGTCATGTTCAATGCTTTCAGCAGGGAGCAGAAGATACAAATAGGCTCAACTGAAATTGATAAGGTTGACAACTACATCTACCTTGGACAACAAATTAGGATGGACTATGGCCAGATGGATGAAATCAAAAGAAGAACCAGGGTTGGCTGGCATGCTTATGGAAACCTTAGTAGCATTATGAAGAGCAAGATGCCAATCTGTATTAAGAGGAAGGTTTTCAACCAGTGTATTTTACCAGCTATGACCTATGGATGTTAGACATGGGCAGTGTCAAGAAAAATTGAACAAAACTAAAAACAGCTCAACACAACATGGAAAGACAAGAATGGATAGAAAGACTCTTGAGTGCACGGATCAGAGGCCGACCCAGTTGAACACATTATGCTACCATCGAGGAAAAGAAATGGAGATGGGCTGGACACTGGCAAGAACATGGGACAACAGGTGGACTAAAACGTTTCACGAATGAAGACATGCTAGGTTCTAGACATCAATGAGGAGAAGAAGCTGGAGGAGGGCCGAATCACCAAGAGTGCTGCGTCCCAGATGGATAGCTTTAGCCCAAGACAGAACTTTTTGGCACCAGCTTGGGGAAACCTCCTCCCGGCAGTGAGCGATATAGCTATATTTGATTAAGGCAAAGTGCAAGCAGTTCAAAACAATAGAGTGATATTTGTGTATAGTTTCATGCTGGATTTCATGAATAATAAATGATTTGCGATTATAACCTTGATTGACATGCTAGTGAAAGGACAATTTCTTTATACCACATAATTCTTGTTTTGGTATAGATTGATAAATTGTTGAAAACTGTTATTTTAAATGTTTAGCCATGTGGTTGAGTACTGAACATGGATGGTCTCGCCAAGAGGAACGAGGGAATATCAGAAGTGAGGATGGCGTGCAGAGTAGGGCATCTGGAAGTCTTCTTTTTGATAATGATAGCTTTGTAATTGTAAAAATATAATGCTGTATTCATGCAAATGGTGCGGCCCTGCAGGGCGGAGTGCCCATCCCTCTGCATGGCGGTTATGGGTCCAGACTCCCTCAGATAATTTGCTGTGGGGGGTTTTGCCACTTTCCCGCACAGCGAGTCTGTGTTCATACATGCTGGATTCATACATATGTTGGAATTCATGAATGAAATTTATAATTAGTTTATATACTTGGTGGTTGCAACCTTCAAAGCTAAAGACGGACATTGCCCAAAGTACGAATGAGCCAGGTATTAAACATGTTCAAAAAATATATGCTGAGAACTGACAAGCTATGGAACAAGGGTAACTCTTTATGTTTAAGGCACGATCAGGAGTGGCATCAATCAGAAACTCAAAAAATAAGCAAAATCAGATTGGCATGTCTATAAAAGTTAGAGCTATCCCTATATACCTTGCAAGATAGGCTGAAAGCAACCATTTAAAGACAAAATGGATGTTTTAGTCATTTACAGTCCGTATGGCGTGGTGTAACCAGACCTTGCAAATGGGGGGGGGGGCAGAAATGGTCCCAAGGTTAGGATTTTTGAGGGGGGCTAATGGGCGTCCGTTCTCCATCGACCACGTACAAAAGATCAGTTCATTTGGGGGGTGGTGGGGGTTGGGTGTTGGGAATTTTTTAGGAGGGGGGCTGGCCCCCCCCCCGCTGGTTTACGCCCATGCCGTATAGACACTTTCTACAACACAGATTTTGAATGGGGATTCATATCTTTGATACTGCTGTTTTCTTCTTTGCACTTTGCATTGAAAAATAATAACTTAAGTGGATTCGGCAAACTATTCTCACTTTAGTCTGCCCCTTGCAAATTTAAGACCATTGACTCTTTTGGGTGGCAAATCACTGACAGTGCCGTTAGGTTAGAACTTTAATTTTAAATTGTGGTTATTTGAAAAGAAAATGTGAGCATAAGGCCATACAATGCCCCCGATTAACATTCAGGGAGAAAGAAAGAAAAATACAGTGCCTTCTAAATACACAAAATACAAGTTTTTGTACCCGAGATGTTAATGGTTACAAACACATACGAGAAGTGTCTTTAAAGGCCTTTCAGGTCGTTTGTAAGGTAAAAACACCCGTGCATGACGATACACAACCTTAAAAAATTGGTACAATAATAGTAGAAGTTATATTTTTCTTATAACATGCAAATTGTACAAATTCAGTACAATGAAATGTTTCCTTTACCAATGTTGACTGAAAAACTATGGCATTTCCCTTCTGAGAAGTGGAATGCCCAAAATACTATTTTAGCACCCTAACAGCGAAAATGGTCTCAAAACAAGTGGACCCCAGGTTCACACCATGTTAGCATAATCTTCCTCAATCCTTTTGGGCAGCCCTTTACCAAACGGACGCGTGTTACCGCGGCTCTGCAATATTACAGCCCAAATTAACTGAGATTTGTGATACTGGAACTAGTTGTCGTATCATACGGAATACTCCTCTACATCAAACTATCTGATATATACTGGATTATATAATGGATTATAACGCTCTATTGGACCGGAAGAAAAAAACAGCGACTTTTCCGCCGCGGAGACGCTTTTATGGTGTATCCTTTTTTACCGTCATGCGGTCATGTGATATGTTGTAGCGGGAAAAGAAGGGAACAAAGGCCATTGCCGCACGAGTTGCGTGCTTTGGATGCCTTTGATTTTTGTGAGCTGGTCTGTTTCTTGTAGTTGCCTTACTATCAATAAAACAAATCTAATAAAAAATTAAAAAAAAAAAAAAATGTTGTGTATTTTAATAAAAGATGTGGAACTGACTTTGAAAAATTCTTTACCGTGTGTTACTCTGTTACCGCGACGGTATCTTGTCTCCGCGTTGGCGGGCCAGATCTTACCGCGGCACGCCTTGTTTTTCATCGCTCGTTTCGTTCCGGCACGCGCGCCAATCTGGCTCGCTTTACCACACTTTTTCAAGTCCGTTGGCGCTGCGCCCCGAGACCTCTTTTCCGTGAGTTCATGAGGGTCTTGCTTCGCTGTCGCTACGTTTGGTGCTTGTTCTTTTGCGGGTGACCCTTTTCTGTTTCAATTGGTTCGACATTGAAACACGTTCCCTTTGATGTTCGCTAGGGAAAGGGGGGGGTTGGGTTCGGGGCTCAGGCGCGGTTCTTCCAAAGCGGCCCCGCTGCTTTGGGAGCACCTAAAGATGTTGTAGGCTTCGGCAGCTTTCATGGCGTGGTAAGTAGGGCGTGTCTCCCTCGGGAGTTCCGCCCGTCTACCTCGCTACCGGCCGCTGGATCGCAGGGGTAGCCACTAGGGGATTCTCCGGTGCAGGCTAGCCCGGTCTGCTCTGCCTTTTTTGGGGATTTTGGCGGCTGCAGAAATTCCGGTACGGCAGCCTTCGGTTGCTCATAGCGTGCTAGTTGGCCGGCGCCCTCGGGGTGGGCCCGCCCGGCTAGCACGCGGCCGGCGCGGGCTCGCCTGATTAGTCGTGCTTATCGGTGCAGGATTAGCGTTGGAGTATGCGCTGCTCTCTCCCTGTGGGAATGAGACGGCTGCAGTTCGTCCGGTGGCGGTGTGTTAGCCATGGTGACGCCTGGGTTTCTCGGGCCGATCCATCGCCAAGTACCGACACCCGGCGCTGGTGGTTTAGGGGTCTCGGATCCTGCGACCGCGCTGCCGTCTTGGGGGTACCTGGTGTCGAGGCTGGATTCGTTCCCAGCCCTGAGTGGTTCCTCGGTGCCCCCGTTACGGGCGACGCGGTTGTTTAGTTTATGCGGTGCTCCCGCAGGCTTAGCCTTATAGCCGCGCAGAGTGTAATCGGCTCGTGATGCATGCTTCACCAGGCCTTCACGGGCTCGGTGGGTTAGCGCGCCAGCGCTTCGACAGGTTGGCTCCCCGCTCACGCGGGGTAGGCGCGGTTACTGGTGCGGTTCAACCAGCACTGGTTCCCGCTTCGGTTCAGCCGTTCCGGCACCCCCTGGCTAGCCTGCTAGCCCTGCACGCGGGTTAAATTGGCTCGTTGATGATGCTGTCACAGGCCTCACGGGCTAGGTGGGGCGCGCAGCAGCACGCCAGGTTGTCCCCGATTCACGCGGGTTCGTGGGCGGTTACTGGTGCGTTTCGGCCAGCACTGGTTCCCGCTACGGTTACGCTGTTACGGTACACCCCCTGGGTGTTTCCGTTCCCGGCGCCCTCATGGGGCAGCCTCCGGGGCTTGCCTCCCCGGGGGGCTCGGTGCAGGCCGCAGCACGCCTCTCAGGGCTGCGCTGAGGCCCGGCGTAAGCCAGGTCGCTATAAGTCTATCGCGGGTTGTATAGCTTGTGGTTCCGGGACTTCTAGGGGTGTCTCACGCCTTCGGTGGGAGTACTCCTCCCTGTTATAGCGTCTCACCTCTCGGGGTGATCGCTTGGGTTGTGTGTACACTCAATTCTTGTGCCGAGGCTCCTATCCTACAGGGGTGGTGCTGTATGGTGACCGTTTATCCGCCGTCGTGGCGTATTTCCAGGCTTAACAACAGGAATGGTCCCCTCTCGGGGGCTGATTGTTGCTCGGGTGTGGTTTGCCGCTTCCCTGGTGTTGACTTCAACTCAAGGGCACGACCGGTTTCTCCCTTGCGGGGATGTAGCGCCGCCTGGGCTCCTCTGGGGCATCCCCTCGGGGATACCGTAGGTCTCGGTGGTTCTCTCGGGTCTACCCAAGTCTGACTCTTTGGCAGGGCTCCCTACGGGGCCGCTAGCCTGAGAGCGTAACCATGGCTGGAATGTTGCCTGGCCTGGGGGTGGGAGACCTATCAGCTTGGTAGTCACTGGGGTTACCGAGTTCTATTCCTGTGACGGTGCTCTAGCTTCTGCATGAGGGGTTCCCCTGGGGGTGTCCTGCCGCCTGGGGTGGGCTAGCCCGCAGCAGGAATGGGCATGGAGCGAATCTGCCGTGCTATAGCTTGCAGCTCGTCGGGGTAAGGATTCCTTAGCCTATCAATCTGCCCCGGCTAGCTGGGTGCTTGCGCTTGCTCCGGACAATGGGAGCTTGGGAGCTCGTTCAGGCCTGTCTGCTACCATCCCAGGGGCTTTCAGCTCTGGGTCGCCGGATCTTCCGTCGCTGCATCTGTTGGCGGATTGACTGTTGCTGCCTCGGTAGCCTAGCTCCTTGTGGTTGTAGTACGGGCCGTTCCGGGTGCACCATCGGGGACTTGAGGCCTCTGGTCTTTGCCAGTTAGGCGCTGGGGCCATTAGGCCTGGCTGTCCTGGCTCGTAGGCTTGGTGTTAGCTTACTGCCTACCCTGCTGGTCCGGGTCCCCTTGGAGGAACTTGGATCAGGCTATGAGGCAGCTTTCGCTGCTCCCTCCTGGGGATCAGCGGAGCCTAGCGCCGCCTTCGAGTCGGGCCTAGGACAGTTGCCGTCTGGCGTTCGTCTCTTGTTCCCCATTGGGGTCTAGACCATGTATCCAGCCTGGCTGTGATACTGGTCTTTGGGTCTTAGCTCCGACTTCCTTGGAGGTCGTGGCCTTTAGCCTGGTGGTCCTTTGACCTTCGCCTTGCTAGGCCTTGGGGCTTGCATCGCCACTAGCCTTTTGCTATCGACTTAGACCCTTCATATCCATTCGGGGTAGCTGGGCCCTGGTTTTTCTCGCAGCTGGCTGGACCTAGTCGGGCCTAGCCTGGCCTAGGGCTGATGCCCTGCTGCTTGGTGTATTAACTTGGCCCCCTTCGGGGTTAATGAGGCCTGTGCCTATGCGGGTCTGGCGTGGCAGGGGGGTAGGCTCTTTATGTCCTTCTCCTCTGGCCTTACACCCCGTACAGGGAACCTGATCATCGCGCCTTGGCGCTCGCCCCTGCCCCCGTCCTCACTCTTGGCGTGCGAGCGACCTCGGCTACTGCGGGCTGGTGCCCTCTGGGCCTAACCTGCTCTGGCCGGTCTCTGGCTTTGGTCATTCCGTCTTGATGCTGATGCTCGGGTTCCCTCATTGGGGGGGATTGCCCCCACCCGAGGTGGATGCCCTCGCCCCTCTGGACTCGTTGTCCTGCCGTGTTGGTTGGATATGGTGGAACCTTTACTGTGATCCCGACCTTAATCCCGCCCACTTGGGGCTAGACATGAGGTTGCTTTAGGACTTGTGCCTGGACACTGCCCACGTTGGGTCAGGGTGTCGTGACGGGATCCCTTCTCCGTTTGTCGCGGAGTTTAGGGCTGGCTTTGAAAGTTCTCGCACATCACTTGGCTCACGGATGACTAGCCTGGTCCGCTTGTCTCCATCGGGGGGACTTGGACACAAGTTTTGGGTCGGCTCGCGGTGCCCCTTTGGGGCTCGTCGTGCGGGCTTAGCGTCGGGCCTCGTCCGGGCCCTAGCGTTGGGGCTCGTCCGGGCCTAGCGTTGGGGCTCGTCCCGATTCGTCGGGGTCAATCTTAGGGGGTTCCCCCCCCTCTCCAGCGGTTTTCAGGCTCCGGTTGTTCGATCTCTTTCACCTGCGGGGTTTTTTCTGCCACGCCTTCCGCTCAACGTTGCTGCCTGTGGGGAAATCCCCGCCGACGGGGGTGGGTATTCCTAGTGTGCGCAGTCGCCACGGTTAGGCTTCTGCCAGGGCTTCCCCGCGCAGTTAGTGAGCTCTCGATCGGGTCGCATCTCGAGGCTCGACTCGTGTTCCGGCGGAGCTAACCTTGGGTTTCCCATATGGTAGACTTCTCGGGGTTTCCCACTTGTACCTTTCGGGCCGAGGTGCTCTGGCCCGATCTGGGAGGTGCTAGTTGTTACATTAATTAGCCTTGACTGCTCTTTCGGTTGCCCTATGGTTGCGGGCTCCGGTATTGCGGGGGAGGTCTGCTCGTTCTTTCCCGGTGGTTCGTCTACCTCCGGAGTCGGAGGGGCATGAATGTCCCTCAATTCCGACGGTGGACGTCTGAGGTGGGACTTTGCGCTTATTTTGAGGCTTTATTAGCTGTCTCCGATCGTCCGTCGTCTGGATTTTTCGGTAATAGCCAGCTACCACGCCTAGGTGTTCGGTTCGTCCTTCTGTGACGTTGGTTCGTTCCATGGACTCCTGCAAGGCGTCCGTTTCTGACACGAAAGACAGTTCCCTCTTGGGGTCGAGTTCGATCGGCGAGTTTCTTGGCAAGCCCCAATCGTCTTGGATGCGGCGTCGCTCTAGTCCTCACCTTTATTACTCTTTCGTATCCCTTTCCCGGCTGGATTAGCTCGTAGAATTCCTTTCCTTGTAGGCTATTACCTCCGGTAAGGGTCGGACTTCTCTCAGCCCTCCACGGGGCTGGGGCCTTTAGCCTAATTCAGTCTATCAACCTTATCTACCCAGGGCCTCCTCGCGGGGTTCTTTCTGTGGTGCCTGATCGGGACCCCTCTCTAGGGGGACAGGATCCTCCGTTTTTTGGGGTTAGGATTCTTGGCCCTGCGTCTTACGCGGGTCCGCCTGCGGGCTTCTATGGTTCCATCCGGATCCTCAGTGTTAGCAAGGCTGTGCGGCGGCCTTGTTTCCGCCTTTGGCCGCAAAGAGGGTGCTTCGCGGCCCTTTGTCAGGGCCTACGTCGCCCACTCCAGTCTCTGTAGGAGCTCTTCCTCTCGCCTATTCCTTAGGCTTGGGGTTTATGCGGGATCGAGGGCTCTGGCTCTCCTCAAAAAAACTTTGGCCAGGTATTTTAATCACATTATAAAGGCTGAGGTCCTGTTACTCACCCCTGGTGAACTCCACTATCTAGGTGAGTTATTGGCCTCCTGACTTTTGGAATCTAGATTCCATGTTGTTTTTTGGCTCTGGCGTGTTGGTCTACCTTGACTGCATCCTATGGCGGCTCTCGAAAATATCATGTTCCCCCTCCGGAATTGAGGTGTGTAGTACTGGTGATGATGAAAATATTTCATTCAAACAGGGGTTAATGCAGATCTTTCAGTCAACATTGGTGTAAGGAAATCAGTTCAGTGTAGATTTATTCATCAAAAAAATTATGTTTTATAAATCATCTAATGAAGCCTGATTGCCTTCCAATGTGATTCCCGCTCCAGGCCCGCCCCACACATGATATGTGCATGCGGTCGTGTGTGATTGAGCCAAACGGGATTGGGAGAGTAATGGCTAACAGGGGGTGACCTGGGGGCACTGGTCAGGACCATTTTCTCTGTTAGGGAAGCTAAAATAGGTATTTTGGGCATTCCACTTATCAGAAGGAAATGCATATGTGTAAGTCAACATTGGAAAGGGAAATCAGGCTTCAGTTAGATGATTATAAAACATAATGTGTTTTGACATTATTATTAGTAAAAACGAGGTTGGACTCCATCAGACAATAGGTAAAACCAGAGGAGAATGACCCCATACATGACTTTCAAAAAAGAAAAGAAGAGCCACCAAGAGGACCATAAGGCTGAAAAAGCATGCCATGAATGAAATCACTTCTCACGACTCTGGGTACAAAGGTAATGAAGTTGTGTTGGGGCCTATAGCTTGACTGCACATAAATGTATTAAAACTATTTGCAGCTAAATATATGGAGTTGTGGTAAAACAGTTTCTGTTATGTGACTCAAAAAGTTGAACAGTTAACCAATTTCAGTTTTCCTCTTGAAAGAGTTATATTAGGACAATTTAGGAATGATGTTCACATGCCTTTGAAATGTCAATATGATTGTTTAATAAGAAAACACAAGGAAGGGTCATTGAAAACAAGAAGAGCATAAGTACTTTTACTCAATATCCCCATATTAAAATGGGAGTAAATGGCGTGTTTTTTAAAATGAGTGAGGTTAACCCTAGGCGTAAAATAAAAGGGGCATCGTGATCCACAGCCTCATCTTCCCAACTTAACGGGTATAGTGTGTGTGCTTTATCTTAGTGCAATTCAATCTAAAGGTAGAAATTATAATTTGTATTTTCTGTTCATAAACAGAAGACAGGTCAACCAGTGGCCAAACATTTGTCAGACATCAAAACGCACCATAAGACTCAACTCGAATTTGGAAATTAAGCTTTATCAAGGATATCTAGTGAACCACAAACAAAATGAAGGTCCTAGATGACAAAAGGCATTTAGAATGCTATGTCTCGCAAGCTGAGTAATGGTTCAACTTCAAAAACATGAACCGCTCTATAAAAAATGGAAACTGTGAATAGAAATTACACAATTGTTTATATACCAAAGAACATTTATCAGTGGTAATTCTTCAGATGGGGATAATATTTTGATGGAAAGCTTACATCAGGGCAAAAATCAGTGCTTCGATTTTTAGGTACACCTGATACGTGAAATCTCTATTGACACCCTTAAATGCATTGTACCTGTGATTTTACGATCTTTGTAAACACTGTAATATATTCATCATGTTGTAATTAAATTACTAAAATAAAAGTTGCTCATGGTTTATGTATGACTTGTAAAAATGTTGAAATAAGATCGAGTTGCCATAATGACACAGTATGACACAATTGTGTGAGGTGTCAGTAAATTTTAAACACTATCTTAATGCATACAGGGCACTGTACATGAGTACATGATGACATGCTTGCTTGCCATTCTCAACACAGTAAATGTTCCGAGGAATCAAGTATATATTGATTGTATTTGAGGATTTAGCAGTGAGAGATACGGTATCAAAGATGAGTCAGTGCTTTATAAATGGAAAAGAATGGGTACTATATCTTGGTGTAAAGCATGGCCATATTTCCCATTAAATTGTTTAACATACCCTGCCATATATGTGATGTGAGTGAAAACAAAGTCGTACTGACATTTTCAGGAAAATGAGTTTGAAAATACAGGTAAAAAACCCATAAGTCAAGCTATAATGCCAGTCTCAAATCAAAGTGCAACCATTTTTATGAAAGAAAAAAAGGCATTGAAAAACAATAGAAAACAAAAGGAATTTGGACACAAAATATGTAGACTAACTTTGCATACAGAGGAATAGGTTGCCTGTTCATATCAAATGAGCGCTTGTCTCCCCCAATGACATGGTATCTCTTTGTGATCGATGTGACATCTGAGGTCTAAGTGATTTTAAGTATATTTTCTTTATGGTTCACTAAAATATCCTTGAGTTATTGCTGGGGTTCATTTGGGGATATTTTTATATGGTAGGAAATACACATGTATTCCCTCATTAATATATTCATGTTCATTGATTGGTAAATTAAAAAGTGCGTCACATGAATGCAAATAGTCAAAACTATTTGCAGAAAGGGAGCGAGTGAAAGAGAGATCAGGGGGAAAATAGGCACTATTTCCCTAGGGCAAATAGGCGCGCCCTATTTCCCTCTGTCCGATACACGTTTACAAGTTTCATGATCAGCTCCTTTACGTGATCAATACGGCTGTTGAATTATGCATCGACAATAATAGACTCTTGCTTGCATTACTCAACTTATCACGCGTACGTAGGTAATTATTATTGCTCTAATGAAACTTTGACGCAGTAATGAGGCTAATTTCACCTTACCGTCATTTTGCAGACGACACCTAACAACAACATGGCTGCGCCCGTAGGCGTAAACACCGGTTGAAAAAACCTCTGCACTCCGCGATTTTGTCTCGTAAACGGAGATGACTTACACCAATCATCGATAGTGCGGATAGTGAAAATACAAAGACAAAATCAGTTATGGTCTGTCTGTTTCGAGGAGTTGGTAAGGACATTAACGCCGGTGCATTTCAATTGTCGATGGACAACGATGATCCGGATGTTATGTCACAGTGTTATGCCGGTTCACGGAAACGAAGGCGGGAGTTGTATACAGCAAAAAAAAAAATCTATGCATCAATTCGGTACGGGCTTCAGCGTCATTTTCTTGCCGAAAAAGAAGTTGATATCATAAATGAATCGGACTTTCCTCGGTCTAAGACTGCATTCAACGCCTTGATGGTTTGGCTCAAAGCAAATGGAAAAACCAGTGTGAAGCCTCACCCACCAATACTAGATTGAAGACATGACTCGCATTCAATCTAGCATAGATCCCACTACTGCCAAGGTTACAGCAGAAGGTCTTTGTTGATGTTATGATCATTCGCTAATCGCCGCATGGAAAACCTGAGGCAAATGAAAACAGGAGATTTTTCTTTCATCCAGCAACCGCGAATCAAAGGGTTATTTCTACCTTCGGACATGTGTACAAAAACACCCCAATGATGTGAGGAAAGCCACGGGGTCGTATGTACAAAGTAGAGGTACTCCTCGCTTGTCCTGTTGAATCTTAAGAAATTACAAGGAAAAGCTTAACCCGAGTTTGAATGGAGTGGCAAAGGCCGAAACCTAGCGTACATGAAGATGATGCTGTTTGGTATGAATAATATTCCTGTCGGCTAGAATACGCTGTGCAATTTCACCAAGAATTTGTCTATGAAGCATCTTGCTCAAAGCTTTATAAACACCATTGCTGCGAGCAACCAGCGTGACGCTGCTTGACCATGCCGGTTACGCGTCTCGCGATAACATGACCGTCTCAGGCCACAGAGCAGAGACTTCTATTAAAAAACTATGCTCGCAGAGTGGACAGAACAAAACAGAAAATGTCGAGGGAAACCATATCGGCAACAGGCATCAAAATTCCGAGTCAAGGCCTCGAACCAAGAGTGTCAAATATCGGCTATAGTTGAACCATCAGACAATGACATGGAGCCAATGAGTGACAGCCAGTGTCAAAGAATCCTAAATGAAATCAGTGAAAATCCAGGAATTCTTGCGATTGTATCGCTCAATACTAGTTGAGACTGACTGCATCTCGCACCCACAGTTAACTATCAACCAAAGTCACAAAGCCAAAACCTCAGCATGATCACCAAACCAGAACCATGGACACATGCCACTTCATGTTCCCGGATGTTTGGGAACATTTATAATAAGTAGACCTAATGACCTTGGGAAATTTCACTACCACACTGTAGTGTTTATATATGTTGAACATGTGAATTTTAATGTTTTGCGGTTAATTGAATTTTTGTTTTGAAACCTCCGAAAGCTTTGGTGACGTTGGAATTTGAACTTTGAAGTTGTTAAACTTTTGGATGAACATTTAATATTGTTTTATTGGAATTTGGAAAAGAAATGGAAGACCTCCAACAAGATGGTGAGTAAACTTTATTTTGTTGTCCCCGCTGAACGTGTTCGGAACGGGGACTATTAAAATGAGCAGCGTCCATTCGTCCGTCCGTGTCCGTTCGTCCGTCCGTTGTCCGTCCGTCTGTGATAAAAATGTTAACCACGTTGTATACGATTTATCTGGAGTTCCGTAAGGGTGACAATTATTGTAAAGTGGTGGAAAGAAGCGGGGGGGTGAGTTCTTGGACTTGATTAGTTTTGGGCGTAAAAAATATGCTAATAAGTACTCTAATTTGCATTAATTATGAAAAATGTTCCTGCAAGGCCTGTTTAAAGTTTTCTGGAGTTCCGTAAGGCAATAATGATGTAACTTGTGGACGGGAAGTGGGCTGAAGAGTTTTCGACCTGATTACAGTTGGGGCGTATTCGGGCAAATGAGTAGAAATGGCAATTAATATGCAAAAATCAGCGTAATGCCTATTTTGACACTGTACATGGGATTAGGACTATCAACATTCCTGCCTGCATGAAAGCGTATCATGGGGCAAATCTTTATTGCAATTGAAAGTATGTGATTGTATGCGGCCAGGCGGCTTAGGTTTGCAATGAGCTAATCAAATAGCGTAATTGCTTGTATCTCGAACACGGTTACATCGGATAGGCAAAATTTCCTTCGCTACATGAGACTACTATTGCATAGGGAGGGGGTGGTGGGGGAGGGGTGTTAGTTTTGCGGGGTGTTGGGGAGGGGGTGGGGTGTTTGTTGCAGAGTGTGGGGAGGTGGGTAGGGTATGGGGAGTGTGGGGTGGTGGGGAGTTGTGGGGTGTTGGGAGGGGTGCGGGTTTTGCAGGGGGTGTTGGGGATGAGATGGGGTGTTTGTTGCTGGGTTTTGGAGGAGGTCGGAGGTGGGGTGTGATTGGCATTTCATCGCCATGAGTGATCGCGGACATTCGGCGGGGACATTATTTTACGCATCGCAGTAAATACGAGTTCGCATGGTTTCTCATATTTTTGCATATAGGCTATTTTTTGTAAGTAGGGCCTCAATTCACTTTTATTTAACCCATCAATGAACAAAGAATAGATTAATGAAGGATATAAAACAATATTTAATGATCTTATTCGGATCTTTGTGGAATATATTGGTCCCCCGGTGAACTGGAGGGCGTGGGGACTTTTTTTTAAATTAAGTACCCCACGCCCTCCAGTTCACCTCGGGGGGGGCAATAGATTCCACAAGATCCCCTCATGATCACATTAATATTTGTCATATTATACACCTCATGAATATTCATGAACATTAATCATGCTATTTCATTGGCTGTTTCCTGATTACGCGAACTATTTCCCTAGGGAAATAGATGAACTGTTTCCCTACAACCTCATCCCCAGAGTCACAGTGAGGTTTAATAAAACAAAACAACATGGTTATATAGGAAATATGGCCACAATATTTCACTTGGTACTGGCTCGGGCCTATCACCCCTCACCCTGTGGGTTCGAGGGATTGATAGGCCCGTAGCAGCACCTTGGGAAAATTGGACCTATTTCCCTCTAAACATGTAGTTTTGATACTGAATACATGGGCATTATAGTTAGAGTAGGCCATTACGTAATAAATTGTTTTCTCATGACTTCATCGGAGTTGTGTAAAGTCAAACTTTTGTTTATTTTCATGTAGTTTTTGAGGTTTGAAAGTGATATGTTGATCAAACTTACTTCTTCCTGGTAGTGGCCCTTGCGGTTGCTGGCAAAACAAAGGTTATTAGCAATCCTCCGTATATCTATTTGACATTAGGCCAGTCGCGGTGTGGTGGGAAGCCAGTCTGAGTGTATCTCACAGGCTTGCTATGTGATGCCTTCAGGAGGAGGAACCCCACAGAGATTTCAAAGGTAAATAAAATTATACCAAATTTCTTTTTTCCAAAAGTGACTGCATGCATTTAGGGGTTCAAATATGTTACAGAGTGGTTCATCACAAAACAACAACGATGCATCCATGCATCCACATATTTTTATCCTGCGAGGGTGGCTGTAGCCGCCTGAGCGGAATAAAAATATGCAGATGCATACGGATGCAGAGTTGTTGATTTGTGATGAACTACTCTGTAACATATTTGAACCCCTAAATGCACTGGGGTAATCCTTTCAGAGTGCCCCGATTTTGACGAAACTAGTCTCAAATTGTTTGTCTGGTCATATCCTAGAACATAAAATGCATATTTGCCCTGCATTTGTCATTTTAGTATGTAAATTAGATGGTAAGCATTAATGACCCCATAGGATATGTACAACATTGTTACATTTTGACCTCTAATTACATGACCAAATGGTGAAATGAGTGCAAGTATTTTATTCCCTGGTCCTTTGGGACTATATGAGGAATTTGGGACCATTTTGAAAAGAATTGGAGCATTATGAAAATTTTACCCCAGGATGACCTTGAACCTTTATTGCCCTATAACTATTAAACTATAGCCCACAGATAGGGCAAACTATACCTTTTTTTAATCCTTAGGACATGACCAAAATGTTGATATAGATTTCAGTACAATTATACCTACTTTATATTTTCCCCCATGTTCTCCGCTACCTATACTTCTAGACTTTTGATATGTTATTCTTTCATCATTTCTAAGTATAACAATGCCAAAATCATTTCTGTTGCAATTATTTTGAGGTCACACCATTATTTTTTTAAAATTTTATTGTACTAAAATGACACATATTTGGTATAATATTCTATGACTATAATGTGCAGTACATTAATGTTGAAGCAAAGATTAACAACATTACAACATTGTTAGACTTTTGATTGACTGTATTTGCTTAAGGATGCTTCCTACAGAAAGCTTCTCTACAACCGGGAGATACCACAATATCGCAAGATGGTGGAAAATTACTACAGTAGTGTATCCCAAATGCAGCAAATTGGCAAGTCACATCTAGATGATGATCTAAATGAAACCTGTCAGGTAATTTGTATTTCTTTTTATGACTTAAATTTCACAAAATATTTTGAATCTGAAGACAAGATTTCTTGACTGAAGCATACTCTGCTCTACTGGCATGGTGCTAAGGGATTAGTGTGTCAACTGTAGATGAATGCAGCTGAAAGGTAAGTTTTGCAAAACCCTGAAAGTGGGAAAAAAACTGAAGCCAGTATAGAAATTGGGCCAACTTAGTAAAAGTAAGTTGAAAATGATTTAAAACACAATAAATTTGGCCAACAAAAACTATGTATGTGTTTTTGCTTGTTAGTTTTAATAAAATTATCTCATTGTTATGCATGAGGTGTGATTTTGTGTAGTTTATGGATATACTTTGCACAGCTACTTTTTTATGAAGCAGACCTGGTTTTTGTCTCAGCAGTGCATCTAAGACTTGGATAATTTAATTTAGTAGAATCCTTTCACATGCTTTGTTTATAGATGTGAGACTCTACTGTTAATGGTTACAATAGCTCACCTTTTTCACTATAAACAAATTGTCAACGACAAAGGAATAACCCCAAAAATCCACTTGATTTTGTTTGATTAAATTTGAACACAAATAAAATGTGAAAAACATTAAAACTATGTAATGATTTTTTGTGTGTGTTTCTTGAACTAGAAATTCACTGGTATATTTAGTTGGCTTAGCACACTACTGGAACTTCACAAGCTCACGGTCCAGTACAAGAGTAAGGTAAATAATGTTGCACATTTTTCCTATGATAATAATGATTAGTATGATGATAATGATGATGATGATGATGATGATAGTTATACTTAGCATAGCACTGATATGTTCCAGAAAGTGGTTTTGGAGCTTTTATCATACTTACATCAAATATTAAAATACATAACAATTAAAAATTCAGTGTACAGAGATTCAGTGAGTAAAAGTAATGTTTCAGGTTTATCTTGAAAGTTCTCAGGTTGTTGACAAAATGATCTTTGACCCTACTAATTCCTTGAAACTCAACCTTGAAGCACTTTAATTGAAGTTTTATGCGTGGTTCCATAAGTTCAGATAAGTACACTAAAGCAGCATTGCTAAAAATCTTAATTCATGGATGTAATAAGGCCTGAAGAGCAAAGCCTGAAAGGCTTGTAAAAGTGTGTAAATATGAAATGGGATGAAAATAAATAAAATTGTAGAAATATTTTAAGTAAAGGAAAGCCTGAATTCATGAATTGCGTGAACATTTATAGCCCTGTTAATTAGACTAAGTGGAGTGGTGTATTCACCTTTATTGAAAACACATGAAAGTGCTTGATCAAATGCTCATTTTTATCGGAAATTAATTTTGATCCTACTTGGCATTCTTTTCAGCTGATTGATACCCTAGAAGAGGATGAAGACTATCAAGATACTAATTTTGCAGAAAAGCTTGGGCAAGTTTTGAGCATGTTTCAAGTTGATAGTGACAATGGCATTGGTGATCCCAGGTATATCTATTCCCAAGACGTCAGAAGAGTGATTGAGGATGAGTGAGCAAAAATTACAGCTCTTTAGAGACTACAACATTTAGAATTAACATTTTGAAGTAAAGCACAACTGATCAGGTGAAACTTAACTTTTTGAAAAGGTGCATCAATTAGATCTTCCTTTATTATTTATTCAGGAATTAATCTCATTTTTGGAAAAAACAAGGTATGTGAATTTGCATTGCTTATGCTACCCAGAACTAAAACCCAGAACCGTAAATGATATCAATGTTGTCTTACAGGAAGAATCTAGCTGTCTTTCAAAGTTAAATATGCTAATAATCATTTGCATAATGAAAAGTAAAATAGAAACATCTGTACAATATGGAATGTCATACAATGCACAGAACTCTGTATATTGTATGACACACCATATCTTACATTGTACAGAAATGTATAATTGTGTAGATAATTTGTAAACGAGAACATTCACGAAGAAGCAGTTTTAAAGGTGCAATGAGAGATTTTGGGACACCCATAAATTATGTCATATGTAGTGATTTCATATAGATAAGACCGCCAATAGATTTTGTAACTTGTCTTTGGTTACAGAAATGCCTTGAAAGTGAAAACAAAATGCGAGTTTTATTTCCTTAATTTCAATATAAAACATACGCTGAATTTTGTATTTGCTCCTTTACGAAATTAGAAATTGCACAATTTTTGTACCAAAGAAATATTTTTCATCTTAATCCTTTCACATGGGGACATTTCTGATAGAAAGCTTTACATTAGTGCAAAAATTAAATTTTTAAATTTTTTTTAGGGACACCTGTTATGTGAAATCTCTCGTTGCACCTGTAAGTGTGTTAGTATATACAGAGATTTATGTTTTTAATATTGTTGTTATGATTTTATTTAAAAAAATTCATATGCATTAGTAAACTGCCAACTTTGATCTAAAATAAGGGCAAATATTGATAATCCACTTGCACCCTTAATTAAAAAATGAACTGCTCATTTTGATTTTGAGAACACTAAAGGCTAAAAGTTTTTTGCACCTATTACAAATTTCACAGTCATGCCTCAGGTACAAGTCCATGATTCAAACCTAATAGCATCCATGTGAGGGTTTGTTGTCAGACTTTATGAAGTTTTGGAACCACTCTGTCCAATCAGAATTACAATTTTAGTCAGAATATTTATCTGTTATTAATCAAAACAAAATTATATTTTTCAAATTAAGAATTTTACACTTTTTGGGAGGGTGATGTACTCAGCACTAACTTAACCTGTGTCAAGTCTGATAATTGATATCAAAATGGTTGTATATTCTTCTGGTTGCCTATGGCACGCAAGGATGAATCTAAAAACATAACATTGTCAGAATCTATTAAACATAAAGAAGCAGTAATCAGTCACATGATTATGTGTCAGCTGCAGTGTTGGATTTATTCTGGAGTACTCTCATAATTTGTGCTGAGTACATCACCGATAAAAAAAACGTTGGGCAAACATGGAGGTCTAGGTTGCACAAGTGTTTATGCAGCTAGTACAGGTTGGTTCATTTTTTACAGTGGGGGAATATTTTTTGCCATTTTAACTACTATTATTGAAATAAAAATAAAGTGATTAAAACAATCAAAACTAAATAAAAATGAGAACAAAAGATAGGACTTGTTGTATTGTAGTGGATACCGGCTGTGCCGCATGCACCATATCCTATATAGGACCTGATATTTTGCGATACAGATTTTAAAAGCAATAAATAACTACATCAGCTGTACCCTCATGCAAACAGTCAACTAAATGAAAGGTTTTGGGAAAGAAAGAAGCTTTTAGAGAGGTCAAAACATTTCATAAGTACAGAGTAACTACATCAGCTGTACTCTCATGCAAACAATCACCCAAATGAAAGGTACTTCACTAAAAGAAGCGTTATAGAATTCTCAATTTATTGCTTATGAAATCTGTTTCGCAAAATATCAGGTCCTATATAGGAGGTGATATTTTGCGAAACAGATTTTGTTGGAAGATTTCCACCGAAAGATTTGATGTTTTGATTTGTGCAATGCTTCTTTTCATCAAATATCTTTCATTTAAACAATTGTTTGCACGAGGGTACAGCTGATGTAGTTATTTAGTGCTTATAAATTTGTTTCACAAAATATCCGGTCCTACATAGGTGATATTTTGTGAAACAAATTTTCTTTGTAACATTTGAATTTAAATAAACTGTAAGATTCTTCTGAAATACTTCCACTAAGTTTTGGAGTCAACATGGCATTAGTTTGCATCTTCCCAGTGTTTACAATTTTTGTTTCTAAATTTACCCCTCTTTCTACCTTAAAAATCTGTTTTGTTTCCTTTGGTTGAGCAAAATATCATAAGCCCTTTTTTTAAATTGCTTGCATGGAATCCTTGTTAGCACTGCTACAATATTTACCAAAGATAATATTGACAACATAATTATATTATTTTAACTGAATTTAGGGATTGCATATAATGTGACAGAAATTTTAGGATAATTTTAGCTGTGTTTTCGGTAATATTGCAGCCATTGCTAATTCAACAAAGCAGTTGTTTTTCTTTTGTAATGAAGTGCACAATATTTTCATATTGTTTTGGTGCATTTTGTAATCATGCCAAATATTTGTAAGCAAATTGTAATCCTGGGTAAAAAAATAACAGGGTGTATTGAGTCAATCTATCATACAGTGCACCAGATTTGGGAAATTTTGCCTCAAAAAGGTCATGTGATCCCACCAAAATCATATTCTAAACACATAAAAACCTTGACATTTACCCTCATTTTAACCCACAACGCACTAGTACTTAAGGAATTTTTTATCATAATCACAAAATATTTTGTGGCCTTAAACTTTTGTAAAACTTTTTATCTCAAAATACTGACATGTGTTTAATGCAGTACAGAATAGGCACATTGCAATGCATTATGGAATTGGTTCAGATTACCTAAGTAGTTATATCTCTTGCCAATGAGGGTGTTGATATAAACCGTGTTCTTCGG
>JAMKCH010043590.1:0-15836 GCA_023653785.1 Ophioderma brevispina | reverse complement strand
TCGTTAGCAATGACATCAGGAAACCAGAACTATGTTTTCTGCCACGACTAGGTTTTCCTCCAGGTGGTGTCCAGAAAACCAGGTGGAGATAGATTGGTCAGTTGTCAGCATGCAGTGACCTGCAAACTGGAGGCAGCTCTTTAATGGTTTTGATAGGTGGCAGGTATCTCCCCCAATAGACATCATGGTTGGAATATGATCTTTCAGCTGATGTAAGACTCTTCTAAGAAGGTGTATATAACAGCCATGGTCCTGTCATCAGCTTTTGGGTAATGGTCCAAGTTCAGTACATAGATAAGTTTACTCTCTACACATGCCCTGAAGATACTAAGTTCTATCCGACTAGGTATGGGTCACCAATGTAGTCGTGTAGCCTCAATGGGAATTTCAATAGCTTATTTTTTTTTCTTGTGAGGATCATGGAATTGCAAAAAAAAACCCCATCTCTTCGCATTTTAGTCATGTGATGATAAAAAGTTTTTGTGGCTCTAAAAAGGTGGATAACATGAGAGTTTAGCTTCTGTGTCACGAAAAAAATATTGATTATGCCTACACCTCAAATAAGTTTCCGAAAAACGCAGTAGGGTGAAATAAAAACTTTATGTACTGAAAAGCCAATCCAAGATCAAGGTCAGGTATTCAAGGATAGTGTTTAAATAAAAGTAGAATGTATACTGATATGGGTTACATTTCATTGACATTTTTACATTATTACTTCAAACACATAACAAAAATTATTTAGTGGCGGCCATTTTACAATTTCCATGGTGGTTCTGAAGCAGTTTGCTCATTGAAATAATAGGTATGCCTGGGTTATAAAAACAGTGTATAGATACGGCGGCCATTTGAAATACAAGATTTGGGGGGGTCGGCACAAAAGCTAAATTAGATACAAGTAAGCCAGCTAGCTGTTAATGGAATCCCTAGTATCACAAACTATGGGTAGTACCACCATTTTTACTCTTCCACGTTGCTCACACGCCATGATATAGGCACATAATATAATTTGAAATTGGTGGCCATTTTGAAATTCAAGATGGCGGTCAAACCAAATCAGTTAGGCCAAAAAAAAAAAATGGTTTGTCTCAAAGCTGACGCGCGGTGTGTAAATTTCGCCGAAAATGAAAAAAGGTTATGCGGCAACTTTTTTTTATTCTTTTTTTCAAAAAAAAAAAAGTCATGAAAAATACGAATTTTTGTTGAAAAATGAATTGTGAAATGCACGATTCACGCAATATGCGACTCTCGGCGGTTGACTGACTATTTTTTACGTTGACGTGAGTGCAGAGACGATACTTACTGGGCACCAGATTTTGTGTGAAGTGAAAACACTCCACCACCAAATAAAATGGCAATATACTTCCGGTAAAGTGTGCAGGCTCGAAACGGGTGGAAACTGGCAATAAAGTGTTGTGATGTTTGCGTTGCAATCGCAAAAACCAAATGGAAGACCCCCCTACATTAACAACATATTAAAGGTTTGATCGATGTGCAAATCATTGATATATGATTCCTTGCAAAATCTTGGCCGCTTCAGTTCAAAATCGCGCATTCAAAAACAGGTATATTACGTGTATTTCAATGCGTCATTTATTTACTGGTTGCGGGTCATAGGTCAATTGCAACGTCGCGTATATAAATGTGCTTCGCGAAAGGTTAACGATGGATACTGTTATTCTTAAAGTTAAAGTTGAATCTGCAACAAAAAATTTGGATCCTCCACAAAATTGATAAGAACAAAAAACTCTTAATTTGATATTGCATTGAAATCGTGTTTGGGGGAAATCCATGTGTGGCTCTGACGGCAGGAAATCGCTGATGGTGATACTGCCATGACTGCAGGAATTCATACCATGGTAGATGACACGCACAGGTGAAAGTGATCAGTGGGTGCTATGCACATTGATATTTTAATTGCCGAGCACAAAGAGTTAAAAATAAAAAAAAAAAAAAAAAAAATACGCATACCGCATACTTTTCAAGCAATCATCCGCTTTGAGGACAAACGATTCTTTTTTTTTTTGGCCTTACAATAAGGACGATGCTTTCAATGGAATCCCTGGTATCACAAACATTGGTTTTTTTTTATTGCCAACAATTTTTACTCTTCTAAGTTGCTTCGGCCGAAATATAGGACAAAAATACTAAAAAAATGGCGGCCATTTTGAAATCCAAAATGGCGTACTTAAGGCGTGTGAAAAAAATGGCACCTAAATCAGTACCCAAATGACAAAGTAACGCTAACTAAAATCAATTTGCACAAAAAGTCCACGTGAAAACATAACAAACTGTACTAATTAGATGACTTTTAGAGTGGGTCGGTCGGCCGGAAAAAAACTCTTTTTTTCTTTTTTTTTTTTTTAAGGTCAATAGCAAATGATTGAAACAGTTGGTTTGTATTAATATGTTAATTAAACACTAAAATCCAGTGATTATTACTCAAAAATGCATTTTTTGTACATTATGAAACCCAACTAAACATGCTAAGAGACTGTTTAAACATCATCTTTTTTAATTTCAGAAAGTTTTAAAATTGAAATAAACAACTTTTAGGAATTTTTCAAAATAGGGTGGTATTCTTTTGCACCCCACAGTAAAAGGAAACAAAAACTGTTTCTGAATCTTCCAAAATTAGGGCGGGCAGATGAGGACAATCAAACAATTTTTTTTTGGCCTAATATGTTTCAATCAGAATGATTCAAGCGATTAGGTTTACCTGATGATAAATCATAATGCACCTTTCTTTGAATAATAATTGCGTTCATAATAAATTTGGCTTCCCCTTTGTAATTATTTACGAAGTCATCCCCAGCGTACACAAAACTATGCCACATATTTTGAAAATGACTAGTCAAAGCCATTGGACCAGGATATCCTTTATGGGTTCCTATCCCTCAACTCAACCTTAAATCAGTCTTCCGCCTATAAAATTACAAAGTATTACACGAATCATTGGTTCGCAAAAAGAAGAATTAGATGAACAAGTACACCTTTTGAAGCATGGTTGGACACTAATAGACGAGGGCTTAGTTGGAATTTGCGGTAACAACAGAGTAGGGAGTCATTCCAATTTAGGTAAAAACCAAGGCAACTATAAAGAATGTGCAGTCGGGCCGTTGTTGCAGGCTGGCATACTCCAAAAAAGAATGTCATTAAAAAAACATGGCGGGTGGATGAAGAGAGAGGAGGATAAGGTTGGGTTATCATGCTTTCAATAATATATCTGTACTTGGTAATAACTTTTATGAGTGATAAGGTACACAAAATGTGGTGTGAGTATATTAGTATGGTGCATTATCGTAATGTTTTTGGATTTATCGGCTTTTTTGCTACATTTTTGATTTTTTGTCTTTTTTGGGTAATTTGAAACCTAGGAACTCGAATTGGTTGTTCACATTTTTTCTCGAAAACACACCCGTTGGCGGCAATCTGGATTTCAAAATGGCCGCTATTTTCATATATTTTTCCCCCATATCTCCATTTGGGGCCGTGGACTAGAAAGTTAAAATTGGTGTTCTATACCCATGTTTGTGATACTAAGGTTGCTAAAGAAAAGGAAACCGTATTAAGTTGAAAAATAATTTCGTTGGCGGCCATCTTGAATTACAATATGGACGCCACGTTGACTTTGACCTGTATCATGACTTCTGAATAACTTCAGCGGTTTAAAAAACGGTGGCAATACCCAGTTTGTGATTTACTAAGTAATTAAGTTCTAAGAACACGTTATGTTAAGTTGCAACTAATTTCACGTTTGTTGGACATCTGAATTATAAATGGCCGCGTGAGAATAATCTTTGTCCTGTATCTTGACCTTTGGAATGGCATAACCATGTTTGTGATAATGAGGTTGCCCCCTATATAAACCATAATTTAAGTGAAATATGTCGTTGGTGGCCATCTTGAATCCAATATGGGCCGACATGTTAACACCTCGTCTCATCTTCAGCCATTCCGAACTGCTGGACGGGAGGCCGCAGCATGTGATTCTTGCCATGTAGTTCATCTCTTGCTTGCTCTGCCAGTCCACTGTGACCCATAATATCAAGTCATCCCGCCATCTCACGCGTTGCTGCCTCTACTCTCCTTCCATCCATAGCGCGTCCAAGGTGTTAGTAGCGACGTTATCTATTACTGTTCTCCTGCTAATGTGTCCTGCCCACCTCCCATGATACTGGGAGGTGGTTGCTATATAAACCATATTTTAAGTTGCAACTATTCCGTTTGGTGGCCCATCTCTGAAATCATATGGCCGACATGTTGAACACTTAATTGCCTAAGGTGTTTTTCATTCCACTCACGTTGGTGCCTAAGGTTCCATGGACCCCCTTAATGAAACCACTTTCCGCGATGATTTTTCAATGAAACTCATACCACTTTGAGGGCATAATAACCGCCAAAGGTGCAATATAAATGATTTCTGGTTTATCGTCTGGAAATTAGGGGCCAAATCAATTGTTTTTCGAAATGCGTCAAAATCGCTCAAAAAGTAACAAATAATGTTCCGTTGACCCTGGCTTTCACAGCATACACTGCAAATCAGTGTTCCATGTTTATATCTTGCTCTAAGAAGTGGAACCCAATTTTTAACATATATTTAACCACAAACAATTACCATTTTGTACATTCCTTATTTTTTGTGGGGGCAGTCGTATTTGCCATAGGTTTGGTATACGTCATGTGCGCGCAGTCGCCTCGGATATGGAATCGATCTCTTTAACATAAAGGATTAATTATTTTTTTTTCTGATATTTAATTAATTTTTTTTCATGCCTAATACTTACATAAGCCCAGAAAAATATTTCTGGCAACAAGGTTTGCTACTTTTTATTTTTAAAATCACACTCACACTCCCGTTGGTGCCAAGGGCGGTTCCGAGGGTACCCAAGCGATCATCTCATTACCTGCGAGAATTTTTAGTAATTTTTTTATGGAAAGAGCGCATCGATAAGGTTCACAATTACAAAAAATTATAGTTCGAAATATATTTGTCACGAGTGAGAAATCGCCACAAAAAAATCTTGGTACTTGGATCCCCCCCCCCCCAGGCACTAGTGTTTACCCTCGTCTTTTCATCGTCACCCCTTCCAGATCCACTGCTGGACGGGAGCCTCAGCATGATTCTGCCATGTAGTTCGATCTCTTGCTGCTCACTTGCCAGTCCACTGTACCTAATATTTATCAATGTCATCCCGCCATCTCACGCGTTGCCTGCCTCTACTCCCTTTTCCCTCCTTTCATCCATAAGGCTTCCAAGATGTTATGTAGCGAAGTCATATTTAATCTGTTCTTCCGATCCTGCTAATGCGTCCTGCATGCCCACCTCACACTTTCTAAGTCTTGATGATTTCCCGAATTTCTTGGGACTTGTGCTTGTTCCCTTACCCAAGCATTTTGGTTTTTGTCCTTTTTGAGTAATTCCAGAGCACATTTCCTTTCCATGTTGTGGGTTTGAGCTGGCTTCTAATCTCTCCAAATTTATTTTGTCAAGCCCAGGTCTCTGCTCCATAATTTTTTTTTTTTTTTTCCAGGGCGTTATTACTCCTATGGAGGAACCCCTCCCTAGTTATGTTTCATACTAGTGGGTTTGCCATACCCCAGCTTGGCCTGCGGGTTGGAGGAGTAATTGAGGTTAAAGAGCCTACTCAAGGGACAACAGTTGGCCGTAGGGTGGGACTCGAACCACGGATCTTGGCACGCGGGGCGGCACTCAATCCAGTAGACCACACGTTGCACTCCATAAGTTATGTTGGCCCAAAATGCATTGATTGAATACCGTCCTTTTAGACTCACTGATTTCTCCTCTCATTATATTACTCAGTTTCCCATATCGGCACCAGCCCAATCTTATTCTCCTCCTTATCTCCTGGTTTTGAATCTTTCCTTCAGGCTAATTCCCATGCCCCAAATAGAGGATTCTTCTACTTCGTCAATGTTGTTCCAATCTACAGTAACAGGTCTTGGGCTAACAGTGAATTTGTAATAACTTTCGTTTTCTCACTGTTCATTTTCAGTCCACAACGTCTGCTGGCACTGCAAGTTCCTAGAGCATAAGCCTCTACATCACTTAGCCGTCCCCAATGACTACAATGTCATCTGGCAAAACTCGAATGATTAAACATTTCTCCGTTTATTTATTCCTCTGCATTTCCAGTCAAGTGAGCGAAATACACTCTCCAAACAGGTTGTAAATAGTTTGGGTGAAACTGTCTCCTTGTCGAACACCTCTCTTGATGTTAATCTGCCCTCGTCTTACCAGGCCTTTTATGGTTTTCCAGGGGGGTGTTACATACCCTCACCCCCTCAGGCATTTGTTATTAAACACCCGCTAATTATATGATTTGCTATTCAGTGGATAGCCATGGTCCCCTCTCTCTATTGATACCAAATAATATCCAAGGACAGTATAAGTCCACGAGTGGCAAATTTGAGTTTGCTACAGAAAATAGGCGAAAATCCAATTTTGCGTAAAAAAGGTAGGAATTGGGATTTTCATGCGGTTTCAGCTATTGGCAATTGAGTAGTTTACATAACCACATGTTTAGAGCCATTACTTTGCAGATTTTTTTCAAAAATGTTATCCTAAATTTTTTGTCATTTTAGCGCATAGAAAGAAAGGCAATATGGGTTTTAACCCCCAGACTAGGGTCAAATACTCCGGCCTGTATCTTGGGTTGGAAATGAGTTAGAGGGTCTAAGCTAATTGAATTGACTGTTCCAATTTTGTTCGATCGATGGTTGACCTGCTCATCTTGAATTTCAAAATGGCCGCTATCTTCAAACATTTCTCCCAATATCTTGCTCCTAGGCCGAAATAATAGGCCAAAATTACTAATTGCGGGCCTTTGAAATGCCAAATGGCGGGGGGACTTAGCTGTTGAAAAAATGGCAACCTAAATCAGTACCCCCAATGACAAGTAAGCTAGAAAATCAATTTGGGCACAAA
This sequence comes from Ophioderma brevispina, assembly GCA_023653785.1. Classification (NCBI taxonomy): domain Eukaryota; kingdom Metazoa; phylum Echinodermata; class Ophiuroidea; order Amphilepidida; family Ophiodermatidae; genus Ophioderma; species Ophioderma brevispina. The sequence continues at coordinate 8,890 of JAMKCH010043590.1, read as the reverse complement.
AATCCCACGGGAAAACATATCAATAAACTTTACTACTAGATGCTTTTTAGAGTATGGGGTTGGTTCGGTCTTCTCGGACCACCCTCTGTTTTTCTTTTTTTTTTTTTTTTTATTCATACAACTGTATTGAAACATTTTGTTTTTATTAATACTTTAATTACACACTAAACCATCAGTTGAATTCGTACTCAAATGCATCTTTTGTCCCTTATCAAACCCCACCTAACATGCTAAGAAACTGTTTAAAACATCATCTTTTTACATCTTCAGAAAGTTAAAATTGAAAAAAAAACAACTTTTAACGGAATTTTTCAAATTAGAGTCGGAATTCTTTTGCACAGTAACAGGAACAAAACTTTTTCCTTATTTCCAAAATTAGGGTCGGTCAGAGATGACAATCAAACATTTTTTTTGTGCCTAATGTTTTCAATTCATATGATTCAAGCAATTAGGTTTACCGATGATAACAATAATCCCATTTCTTTTAATAAAATTGTTTTCAAATTGTGCTGAAAACTTTGGTATTATTTACGAAATTCCCATCCCCCATCGTACCCAAAAATATGCCAATTATTTTGAAAATGACTAGTCAAAGCCATTGGACATGCTATCCTTTATGGGTTCCTATCCTCACACACTCAACCAAATCAAGTCTTCCGCCTAAAATTACAAAGTTATTACACGAATAATGGTTTCGCAAAAGAATAATATATGACAAGTACCTTTTAAGCATGTTGACCCACAATAGCAGAGGGCTTATTTTGAATAATTTGCAGTAACAACAGCGAGGGCGTCAGTCAATTTGGTACAACCAAGAATACAAATATGTGCAGTCGGCCGTTTGTGCAGTGCCTGTCATACTCCCAACAGAACTGTCTTTAAAAAAAAAAGACATGGCTGTGGATTAGAGATAGAGAGATCATGTGGGTTTCATCCTTTCATAGTATCTATACTTGGTAATACTTTTCTGAGTGCATAATTACACAAATGTGGTGTGCGTATTTAGTATGGTGCCTATCGTAATGTTATTTGGATTTATCGTCTTTTTGCTACATTTTTGGATTTTTGTCTTTTTTTGTAATGTTGACACCTAGGAACTCGAATTTGGTTTTCCATTTTTTTAAACCACCCGTTGCGCCATCTTGGATTTCAAATGGCCGCTTTTGCAATATATTTTCCCCGAAACATATCTCCATTTGTTGGCGACATAGAAAGATTACATTGGTGTCTATCCCCATGTTGGTGATACTAAGGGTTGCTAAAGAAACCGTTCTTTAAGTTGCAACTAATTTCGTTTGGCGCCATCTTGAATTCAAATGGCCGCCACTTTGACTTTGACCTATATCATTACTTCTGACTAACTTATATACCCACCTATCGGTAAAAACGGTGGCAATACCCATTTTTAATACCCATGTTTGTGATAATAAAGGTTTCTAAGAAACCGTTATTTAGTTGCGAACGAATTTCGTTTGTTGGCCCTCTTGAATTATAACATGCCCGCCGTGATGATAACTTATGGTCCTTTATCTTTTAACCTTTGGAATGGGCATACCATGTTTGTGATACTGAAGTTGCTATATAAACCATAATTTAAGTTGCAACTAATGGTCTGTTTGGTGGCATCTTGAACAATATGGCCGACATGTTTAATAACCCTCGTCTTTCATCTTCCAGCCATTCCCCAGTCCCCTGCTGTAACGTGAGCCTCAGCATGATTCTGCCATGTAGTTCGATCTCTTGCTGCTCGCTCCCCTGCCAGTCCACTTTACCCCCAATAATATCCAATGTCCATCGACCTCCATCTCACGCGTGGCTGCCTCTCCTCCGCCTTGCCATCCATAGGCCTTCCAAGGTGGTTTAGTAGCGAAGTTCATTCTATTATCTGTTTCTCCTCCTTGCTAATGTGTTCCTGCCACCCCCCTTATACTGAGTTTGCTATAAAACCCCTAATTTTAAGTTGCAACTACCTCCGTTTGGGTGGCCATCTTGAAATCAATATGGCTCTACATGTTTTACACTTAATTGCCTAAGTGTTTTCACTCACGTTGGTGCCTAAGGGGTCCATGGACCCCCTTAAGGACACCACTTTCGCGATGGAATTTTTCAAATGCACTCATACACCAACCTTTGAGGGCATAAGACAGGGCAAAGGTGCAATATAAATGAAGTTCATTGGTTTTTATTCGTCTGAATTATGGGGCAATCTTTTTTTCGAAATGCTTCAAAAATCGCTCAAAAAAGTAACATGATGTTTCCGGTACCTTGTTTCATTCCACAGCATACACATTTCAAATCATTTTGCATTTTTATAATAAATCTGCTCTAGAAGGACCAATTTACATATATTTAGACACAAACATTACCATTTTTGTACATTCCTGTAGTTTTTTTGTGGGGGCAGTCGTATTTGCCATAGGTTTTTACACACAATGGCGGCGCAGTCGCCGCCTCTTGATGATGGAATCGCTTCTTTACATAAAGGATAATTATTTTTTGTTTCTGATTATGTAATTAATTGTTTTTCATGCATATGAACTTACATAAGCAGAAAAATATTTTCTTGTCAACAGGTTTGCTAATTTTATTTTTAAAAAAAAATCAACTCCCGTTTGTGCCAAGGGGGTTCCGAGGGACCCAAGCTCATCATCTCATTAACGCTAGAAATTTTAGTTACTTTGTTTTAATTGGAAGAGCGCATCGATAAGTTCACATTACAAAAAATTATAGTTCGAAAATTTTTTCACATTGAGAGAAATCGCCAAAACAAATCTTGGGTACTATGGATCCCCCCCCCCCCCCAGGCCCTATTGTTCACTCCTAACCCTCGTCTTTCATCTTCAGCCATTCCACCAGTCCACGGCTGGAGACCGGGAGCCTCAGCATGATTCTGCCATGTAGTTCGATCTCTTGCTGCTCGCTGCCATTCCACTGTACTAACCTAATAATTATCACTGTCATGCATGGCATCCCGCCATCGCGTCCACGCTTTGCCCCTGCCTCTACTACTTTCCTCCTTCCATCCATCAGGCTTTTCCAAATGTTAGTGCTAATTCCATCTATTATCTGTTCTCCGAGCCCTGCTAATGTGTCCTGCATGCCCACCTACACTTCCTAAGCTTGAATGAGTTCCAGAATATATCTTGGACTTGTGCTTGTTTCCCTTACCCAAGCATTTGTTGTATGAATGTCTTTAATAGGTCATTCCAAAGCATATTTCTTATTCTTTCTTTCCATTTGTGTTGAGCTGCTGCCTATCGGACTTCTTTCTCCATTTATTTGTCCATGCCAGTCTCTTGCTCCATAATTTTTTTTTTTTTCCAGGGCTTATCACTCCTATGGATGACCCCGGGTCCCTAGTTATGTTTCATACTAGGGGGTTTTTGCCATCCTCCCTCCCCTCCCCACGGCTTGGCCTGCTGGTTGGTCGAGGTACTGGGTAAAGCGCCTTAACTCAAGGGCACAACACGTTGGCCGTAGTGGGACTCGAACCCACCGATCTTTGGGGTGCGGGGCGAGCACTCAATTCCAGTAGACACCGTTCCTCCCATAAGTTTATTGTTGGCAAAATGCATTGATTGAATACCTTCCTTTTTTACTCACAGGTATTTCTCCTCTCCTTGCTATTACTCATTTCCCATATTGGCACCACCGAAAAAAACCAATTATCTAATTCTCCTCCTTTATCCTCTGTTTTGACTCGTTTTTCCTCAGGCCTAATTCTCAATTCTCTGCCCCCAAATAGATGTATTCTTCTAATTCGTCAATGTTGTTCCCATCTACATAACAGGTCTTTGGCTATAACCAGTGGATTTGTCATAACTTTCGTTTCTTCATGTTTCATTTTAGTCCACAACTTCTTGCTGGCAATCTCTTTCCTAGAGCAAATCCTCTACATCACTTAGTGTTAGAGCCCGCTCCCCAAGACTAAACATTCTCTGCCAACCTCGAATGATAAACATTCCTCCTTTTATATTTATTCCTCTGCATTTCCAGTCAATTTACCGAAATACACTCTCCAAAGCAGTTTGTAAATCGTTTTGGGTGACACTGTGTCTCCTTGTCGAACACCTTTCTTGATGGTTAATCTTTTCCTCGTCTTACCCCAGCCCTTTTTCATGGTTTTCCATTGGGGTGTTTACCATCCCCTCACCCCCTAGGATTGTTATAAACCCCGATACTTATAGTGATACTCCGTGATAGCCTGGTCCCCCTCTCCCCTCTCCTCTATTGATTACCAAATAACATCACAATGACGTCAATAGAGTCCACGAGTTGCAAATTTTTGTGCGTTTGCTACAAAATAGTCGAAAATTCCAATTTTGCGTAAAAAATGGTAGGAAAATATTGGATTTTCAATCATGAACTGATTTTTCAAATGCCGGTTTCAATCAATCAAGCTCTGTCAATTGATTAGTTTACATAAACATGTTTAGAGCCATACTTTTTGCAGATTTTTTTTCAAAAATGTATCCTAAATTTTTTGGCATTTTAGACGCATCGCAAAGAAAGTTCAATAGGGAGTTTTGACCCCCAGACGAGGTTAATATACTCCGGGCCTGTCTCTTGGGGTTTAAATGAGTTAGAGGGCTACAAATTTGAATTGACTGTTCCAATTTTGTTCGATCCTCTGTTTGCCTTCTTCTTTATCTTGAATTCAAATGCCGCTATTTTCCATACTTTCTCCCAATATCTTGGTTTCCAAGCTACATAGGAGGACCAAAGGATGCCCTAATACCAACGTATGTGGATACTAAGGTTTCAATGATGCTGACCATGTGTTCTAGCTTATTTATTAGACAACCATATTGAATTTCAAAATGGTCGCCCTCTATTATTCGTATATTTTGCCTTGTATCTTGCCTTGTGACTACACTATAAAGCAAAAATATGTCAATACTCCCGTGTTTTGCTATACCAAGGTAAATGTTTTCAAATTGCTAATTTAATTTGTATAAGCCATAAATGTAAGGGGAATACCTGTGGTTGAAAGTGAAAGGTTGTAATTGTTGAAGGTTGTGTTTTGTAGAAGGCTGTTACTGGCTCTAATTACTTTGAGTTTTTGTTCCATCTCTTTTGATGCACATCGAAAAAGCTAATATACCCTAATTTTGAAGACCAGGTGCACTCTCATTTTTTCCCTTGCTTTATAGTAACTCCCCTATGATTAGTATGAATTGTATTCAAACTTCCTTGGGAAAGTGATTTTCTGGGTTTGGGTCCATAGGCAACCCCACTTCTAAATCATGCATAGTGGCTAAACACTGTAGTAATTGTTCAAAACTGTCTGTACTAAAGGACCTCTCTTATCAAGCCAGTGCTCGTGTTTTAGAAGTGGGTGACCCTGCTTGATCTGCTCTCAACATGGCTTTCACTAACCCCCGAACTATACAATTATGCTTAGCCTCGTTGTTGTTTTGAATTTACAAGTGGAGTTTAATTATTGGAGGTTGTTTGCAGCAGGATTTCTGTATGTCTGGTAACACACTCGATCCAATTTTATACATACCCAACACATAAACTCACAACATATATTAACAATTAACTGCAACACATCAAAAAACCTCTAAAACTCATCAATTTTAAAAATCTAGGCTTGTTAATAATTACTGCTATAGATTCGATACACGAGGACATTGGTCCAGAAAAGTGGCAGTTTCTTTCTTTTTCGTATTGTAAACGCGGAAATAGCCATTATTATTTTGAGGCACAATGTGGTCCATTTGAATACAATCGACCGGCTCGTGATCTGAAGGTCGTTGGTTCGAGGCCCACTGTGCACAAATGTGGTTGTGCACTTTTGCAAGGCACTTTACCTTACTTTTTACTACTGTTCGCTTGCCTCTCTCTACCTCAGGATTGAAATTGGGAGCTTTAGGAGGGAATATCACATCTAAGTGCTTTGATGGTATTGCGCTATTGGCCTGGCAGCAACCTTAATGAAGCTACATGAATTCAGACGGTTTCCTGATGCAGCGTAATTATCATGGCCGGCGCTTTGAATCCCAGGTAAAAAGCGCAATATAAATCCCAGCTATTATTATTATTTTACTGATCTTTTCAAGCCATTAATATCTGCTGGACAATTGGCAATTATATTTTTTTGGATAAAAGAATTAATAAGTGAAGTAACGGGGGCACCCTACCGTCGTGGGGGTGGGCAGCAAATTGGGCAGCGTAAAAGTATGAATCGAAGATGAGTTCTGATAGTCTAATAAATTTGGCAATTTTTGCTAGAACAACATTAACAACGAAATGATTTTGATCAAATTAAATGTTTTATTTTGCATAAAGAACACGATTTTAAAAAGGTGAATATTTATAGTTGGGCAACACCTTTTAATACAGGATCATTTAATACAGGGGGGTAAAATTCAAACGATTTAATATACTTGAAAATATGCTATCATGTTTTGTTTTCCACACAAGGATAAATTAATAATAGTTTAAACCATACCTCTGTTGTGTGGTGAGGAAAAATTAAAAATAGGGTAAATGTAATAAATCCCATTGTCTTTTCACTACTAACAGTGGGTGGTCAAATTTTAAAAAATACATATTTTTAAGAAACTATATTCAACTTGTTCCCACTGTTCCCTCGCTTGTTTCCTCAAAAGTCACGACGAGGATTCAAAAAGTTATAGTTTGTGATATGTACGATATTTCTGTTTTAAGAGTTGTTATGGTCAATTACGTCAAGGGTCAATAAGAAACATGTCAGTCTCAGTCATTCATTTCATTCATTCATTTATTCATTCATTTTCATTCCGAACAAACAAACAGTGATACAATATATGATACACTATTATAAATTACAAAGTACATAAATGTTACAGGGGGGGAGATGGAGATCATGAGTAGTAGGTGGGGGGTTGAGGTTCTGAGAGCAGAAAGAGGGCTGAGGTCATCTGTAAGGGATGGGGGGGTTGGGGGCGAAGGGGGTGGATTGGGACGACAGAATGGATCCAGTGGCGGTGTGGAAGAAGGTGGGTGAGCGGTGTAGTGTGGAGGGTGGGGGGGGTGGGCTTTTCGCTCTTGTGCGGATTAAAAAACGAGGTTTAAGTTTTCTCTCTCTTCTCCTCCTTCTCCTCTGCCCTCGCGCCTTCTTCTGCTTCTAGACTCCTCCTCATCCCTCCCCCTCGTCATTATTATAATTATAACTATACTCTATCCCATAGGGAGCTTCCACTTTGTATTACCTTAATGGGGGAGCTATCAAAAATAAACCCCAGATGAGCTTTATCTTTGATCCAACCCTTACCAATAATAGATTTAAAAAATGATTTTGACTAATGTTGAAACAACATTAAATTACAGAAAATACTTATGAGACAGAACAGATATAGACCAGGGACAAGACAACAAGCCACGTTAGTGAAACAGGATTATAAGGGTAAGCTAGGTGAGAGCCATGGAAGTTATGGCGAGCAAGATCAGAAATAATGCTAGGTATGTGAGGAAACTGTTTAACCATTAAAATCCACAAAATTAGTACTGTGATCATAAAATTATCTTGTACCAAGTAAAGAAGCTTCAGACAGAGTGTATAACAACTATTTTCTTTTTTAATCATGTGACAAAATTAATAAGTTAGTGCACTTTTTGTTTGTGTTAAATAGGTATTTTCTTTTTGGACCCCTTGTATTAATAAAGACAATAGCATAATTGACCCCTATTTCTCTATAATTCCATAACCGAGATCACGGGAGTATGGGCAAAAACTATACATCTTATTAACCTTCTCACCTAAAAAACATTTTGGTTGAATTTTAGGTTTGCAAAGACGTGATTTTTTTTACCCCATAATAACCTATGACCGATGATTTCAGGGTATTCCCCACGTGCATTTTTTTACATTTTTTGACTTTGTTTTTCTTCTTATGACATTTACAAGTTACAAATAAAAAATAAAGTTCTGTTGCAATTTGTCCAAGTTAGGCCACCTATTTTGATGTAAATGGACTGGTGTATGAGGCCATTTCCAGTAAATTTTCTTAATAAATGTCAGAGTTACAAAATAAATGAATAATACATTAAAGGGGAATGACCCATTTAAGTTTATTAAAGTTTTTATCTGATTAGAAGTCCTTTCACCCCAAAACCATTCTGTAAAGTTTCGCGCCGATATTTCTAACAGTTTTGAACTAGAGCTGAAAACGTAATTTGTAATTCCATAGAGGATGTTGTAAATAATATTGGTCGACCAAAAAGGGGGCATATGTTCTCATAACATCCAACCAACCATCTTTAGCCTTAAGATTTCACAGGGGTGAAATGAGAAAAATAATAGCTTGTAATTGATAACACAAAACTTTTGACAACTTCCGGTAAAATCTGGGGGTTCCTGGGCACGAGGCTATTAGCGATCGGACATGGACCTTTAATAAGGGTAGCAATTAAAAAATAACTATATGATCATGGTCATAATCAATATGACTCTGAATGACGATATGGGCGTTTTCCAAGTTCTCTTCGTCTTCTTCTATCGATCCAAACACAGGGTTCTCCATATCCGGCCAGGGTGTGGTACAATGGTCTGGCGCTTAACTGAATTCTGCAAGGTCCTTGTCTGCGCATTGTTTCTCCACCAGCTTGGGCAGACACAAGAGATGATATGGTGCCTGTCCCATGCAAAAGCACAGGTAGTTACTGGTCTCTTCAGGTTAGCCCCACCTCTGCAGGAAACTTTGATCGGCCGGTTCTGGTTCTCAATCTGTTGAGACATTCGCCATTTCCGCCATGAGGATCGGTCCAGGTGGGAGATGATCAACAGATTAAGTTCCTATAGATGTTACTTGGTGATAAGAATGTCGTTTTTCCACAAGGCGGACCTCTTAAACTCCTAGAGACTGTTTCAAGGGGATGGACCTTTGCTTAAGAAACTCTCTCT
>JAMKCH010043589.1:0-12719 GCA_023653785.1 Ophioderma brevispina | reverse complement strand
CATATATTAGGCCTATTAATATTACTTCAAATAAATTTTTTTTCTTGGCCGGTCCAGTCGCGAACCAGTAGCTCATATTATTTTCTTCATTAACCCTTGAAGTGAGTTTCAGCTTGGGAAATTCATTCAAAGTTTTCCATTCAAAATGATGAATTCCAAACATCCAATTTCTTTTAAAATATAAAACATACATATTGAGCATTTATTTATCCAAATTCTTATCTTAAATCATGTTTATGTGCATAGGTTTATTTTTTAAAATGTAAAAAGATCCATGAAATCAGTACCTCCATGATGAAATGTAGCACTCAAAGAGTTAAAGGTAACCTACTAGCTAGTCTAGCTTTGTAATCAATAGACCAGTTAACAGCAATGTTTGTAAACATGTTAGGGCCTGATATCTTGAAATAGGTGGGCCTGACTGTTACACACTGGGCAATTGTATCTGTTAGAGTTTTAATACTATGGGCCATAACGATTGGCAGGAATGGATTCGCAGGCAACAAAAGAAGTGACGTAGGATGTTAACTGGTCTATAATGTGGAGCCTGTCAGAAACTGTAATCATGGTAACTAACAAAAGCATAATACCCACTTGACCTGAGGTTCACCTCCCAGGGCTGTGGCTCACCCCTTTGGACTATCCCACTGCTGTGAAAATAGGGTGTATTTAGAAAGCATCTGGTGGCTAGAACTGGTGGTGGTGGGAGGGGGTGGGGGTTGTAATAGTTTTTATTTTATTTATGGGAGGGGAGGGGGAGCTTGAGAAACAAAGTTTCATGTTTGACTTATTAACATAGTGGACAATGATTTTTTTCTAATTAAAAAACAGCAGAAAGACAAGTGTAGTTTTCTTTGGTCTTGTTTGGCAATTTTAATTAAAGAAAAATAATATTGTCATTTTACAATAAATTACACTTTAAGATGATATCAACTTTAATATGACAATTAAATTGACTGAATGCTTTACATTACATGTATACCCTTTTTGTAGTGTACGTTTCCAACTGACATTTTTAGCTTGAATCATGGCATTATTATAGTAAATATTTCTGTATTTGTGAAATTATGGACCCCGGCCGTAGTCCCAGAAAGACTGAAATTTTTTTGTAGGCCTGGAGGTCGGCCCATGGCAGCCAGATTGGACTGCTATGTATGCATGTTAGTGATTGAATGAAGATGACCCTTGCAATTTTGAACAATAAAAAATATGGACCCCCAAATTTGCGATTGGACCCTCAAAATTTGCAATTCCAGGTTGTTAAGGGGTCCACTGGACCCCTTGTTTCAAAACTTAGTGCTAACCCTGATGGGGAGGCAGAGGGGGCGGCCAAGGGGCCGGCTTCTGACTACCTCCGGGTTCACCGCCCACCTACGGCCGTAGGAGGGAGCCTGAAGGGTTTGCCGGGGAGTGGGTGAGGATAACGCAGGACCGCTGGGTCCTATCGGTGATATCCGAAGGGTATCATCTGGAGTTTACCTCCCGCCCCCCTTCAGGGGCATCCGGCACACGAGAATCACAAGCGGTTGGCTCTTCAGCAAGAGATCTCTATACTGCTAGAGAAACGAGCAGTGGTGAGATTCGGGCATTTGGTTCAGGATGGTATCTACTCGACCTTCTTTCTCACCCCAAAAAAGTCCGGCGAGTGGAGACCCATCCTGAACCTAAAGCCCCTAAACCAGTTTATGCGTCCCCGTCGGTTCCGTATGGAAACCCTAAGGGCTATCCTTTCCGTTCTACCACCAGGATGGTGGGGAGTGACGCTAGACTTATCCGACGCCTACCTCCATGTTCCTATCAGCAACTCTTCACAGAAATGGCTTCATTTCGCGGTGGATGGGCAGGCCTTCCAGTTCCAGGTCCTCCCGTTCGGCCTATCAACAGCCCCCCGCACCTTCACCAGGATAGTGAATGTGGTGGCAGAATTTCTGAGAAGAAGGGGGGTGGTTCAGATCTTAAGTCTATCTGGACGACTGGCTTCTGACCGCCCCCTCGCGAGACGAGTTGCTCAGACAGACAAGGGACGTAGGCAGACTAGTGGAGTCCCTTGGATTTCTTATCAATTATGCAAAGTCCGAGTTGGTCCCTTCCCAGCAACCCCAGTTCCTGGGAGCGATAATAGATTTCGCAGCGGGAAGGGTGACCCCCTCTCCTCAGAGGGTAGAGGATATAGTTCAATGTGCCACGATCATGCACGGTCGCGAGTCAGCTCCAGCCCAGCTATGGTTGCAACTCCTAGGGTTAATGGCCAGTCTGATAGACATGGTCCCCATGTGCAGATTGCCCATGAGACGGATCCAAATTCACCTCCTCAGCCATTATCATCCGTGGGTTCACCCCCTCTCCCTCCAGCTACCAGTTCCCCAGAGCCTTCGGCCAGACCTCCGATGGTGGATGCAGCCACCCAATTTACTCCTAGGAGTCCCCTTCCCAATCCCAGCTCCATCTCTAGTCCACACGACAGATGCTTCCAAAATCGGGTGGGGAGCCCACTTCAAGGAAGTGGAAGTGTCAGGCAAATGGTCGAAATCAAAGGCCCGGCAGCACATCAATGTGATGGGGTAGGGGCAGCAGTTTATTCCCTTGGCCAGTGCACAAACTCGGCCCCCCCAGAGGTCCACAGAGGGGCCTTGCTCGTCCGATGCGACAACAGGACAGTAGTGTCTTACTTAAACAAGGAGGGAGGTACGAGGAGAAGGAAGCTAGCCACGAACGCTTCACCTACTGTTGTGGTGTCAGCGCGCGGCATCGCCCTGAAGGCAGGCATTCTCCCGGGAGTAAGACAACTCCTGGAGACGCTCGTCGCGAGGGGGCCCAACAATCACAAGGCCCCTCAAAAGTTCGGGGGTCCTCAGCGGAAAAGAGTGGGCACCTGCTCCCCTCGGTTTGCCGCCATCTGTTTCAGGCCACACTCCGGCCTCATGTGGATCTATTCGCCATCCAGTTGGAACAAAACAGCTTCCAACGTCTAGTATTCTTGGGAGGTGGACGAAGAGGCGCTGGGGCGAGACGCCATGATGGCAGATAGATTGGCTCAAAGTAATAGGTACGCCTTTCCGCCAGTGGCAATGGTTCCCAGGGTTTTGGAAAAGGTTTCTCGTTCAGACCATTGTCTCGTGCTTCTTCGTGGCCGAGACAACCGTGGTTCCCGTGCCTCCTCGACCTACTAGGTCGAGATCCCAGTCCTCCTTCCAACCGGAGGGACCTGCTCAGTGTCCCCCAGCTACGTCAGAAATTCCCGATGCGGTCTGTCCACGCTCTTCCGCCTAACTGCTTGGCTACTTTCAAACAAGCCTACGCGGAGGCGGGACTTTCTGAACGGGCAGCCGCTCTCGCTGCAAAGGCTAGGGAGAGCTTCTACCCGACGTTCTACCAATTCGAGACTACTCCGATTCTTCCGATGGTGTTCCCATCGATCGATTGATTCGCTGTCGGCATCGGTAGGCCAGATTGCGGACTTCCTTAGGAAGTAGTCTTTGTGATGGAGGTTGGCATTTCCCGAACGGGAACAGGTTAGAGGATTGCCTTGCACGGTGGTGCACCGCGGGTTCGGAGATGGTATGACGTCTTTTCCTCCAGTCCGGCTCTTTCAGCCCTCGTTAAGGGCAGTGTTTTGAGAAGGGCTCGGCCCCGAGAGTGCTATCCATGAGTGGGACCTACAATGGTCTGCAACACTTGGCCTCTAAGGATTTTGCGCCTCTCTCAAAAAACTTGTTGTTGGGGACCTGGCTAGAAGAGCCTTCTTGGTAGTGGTGGCCTGCGGTTGCAGATGCTCAGAGGTTCAGGCCCTCTCCCATTGAGGAGGTCACCTTAGTTTCACCACGATGGAGTCTATCTCCTCCCTCGTGCAGGTTTCCTGCAGAGAATCCAAACACATGTCCTTCTCTCCAAAAAACAATTTTCATTCCCGGGGACCTACTAGACGCGAGGGGGCAGTCCGAAAGGCCTTGGTGGCCCGGTTAGGGCCCTTACGTGGTACTCAACGGACCGGAGAAGCCTTTAAGCCTGCGGTAGAGGCACAATAGCCGCTGGATTTCATCGGTTTTCATCACCCCTATGCAAAATGTCCAGTGGGATGACAGCTTTCCATGTCAGGGCCCATGATACTCGTTCCATTTCCGCTTCTTGGGCGCTCTACTCTGGAGCAACCTTGTCTGACATCATTGAGGCGGCCGACTGGTCTACTCCCACGACGTTCCAGATGGTCTTATTCTTCGCGATGTTGTTATTGGCAAGGCGCGGTCAGGACGCCGTAGCAGCTATAACTGCAGATCGACGAGGGACAGTCGCACATGACCAGTAGGGTGAGGAGAAACTAAGTCCTTGTTTTCTACCTCAGATTCCTTATTATGTAGGTGGTTTTATAGCTTGGGTTTTTCCTCAACGTACATACGTACCTCCCACGGTTCATCACCATCCTGGGAGTCATTGGCATTCTGGTGCAGAATCAGGCCGTGGGGAGGTAGAGAGTAGGCGTGAATGTATTTCCCTCTCAGCGGGAGAGGGAGATACTTAAGAATATGATACCTACATCCCAAAGCTGAGCCCCTACCCACGATTCGTTACTAGAAGCCGGCCCTATGTGAAAAAGCCATGTTTCGCACGTTTGGGGGCAGAAAGAAGAAAACATTCTGGGAGTCGATTTTGTCCAGTAGTGTTGGGCGATCTCCGCAGGCGCAGTGCAAAAACAGCACGCCCCGCTATGGGCCCCGAGGGTCGTGCAAGATTTTTTCAGTGGTAAGGGGGTTTCTGTTCGCTCGCAAAATGAACATTGTGCAGAATCAGGCCGTGGGAGGCAGGTATCGTAGTCTTAAGTATCTACCTCTCGCTGCTGTGAGGGAAAATACCGAGTGTCAACGGTCACATACCAAGTCAAAGGCATGTTAGAAACCGACTGCACTACGAAAGAGGCGCCCTGCTTAACTAGGCTATTTAAGCCTATTGCACGAAATGCAGTGTGCGTTCTGAACCAATGGTTATTAGAGAAATTAAAGCTGGACTATCCGAATGGTAGATTGTGCCACAAACATCATCTTGCATTAGCCTAGCTTCTTAGCTCAATGCGAAATGTCATTAATCTGAGTTTCGGACAAACTTTGTTTCGCTTTTTGCCTTTTTCCCCAAAGTGATTAAACATTTATGGTGACTAAGTTTTTTAGAATCATCGGAAGGTACAATAATGGATAACTTTGTGCGAAGTAAACATAATTTTTCACGGGCCAAACGGCCCTTATGTGCAGATTTTTTTCAGCGGGCCACTCTTGAATTTTCAGGGGCTACGGGCCCGAGGACCCACCTTATTTTCAACACTGGTATTCATCAGTCAACTTGGAATGACTTAAATTGTGTTGCACTTACGTACTCCCTTTTTTCTCAAAACCAATGAAGCAAAATCAGATGAAATTTTTGAAACATTAAAAAAACAAAAAAACCGAAAAAGAAGAAAAATTAACAAATTTTTTAAATATTTCGTTTTTTAAATTTTGGTATAGAAATTTGTTGCTTTGTTTTTGGGACACTCTGTAGTATAGGCCTATTTGTTTGTTCACTGTCACTTGCACGTGGAAAATTCACTGGGCAAGTTTTCCGTGGAGGGCAAAAGATTTCCTTCCCCCTCTGGTAGGCCCCGGTAAATTTGCTTCCGATCCTCTGATATAGTTTTGTTTAAAGAAGATCCATGTTTTTTGTGTATCAAAACATCCCGAAACAAGCGTTTTTTTAAGCTTATTTTTTGAGCGTTTGCCTGATTGTTCACAGAATTACCAGGAATCACTTAGCCCGAAAAAAAAATCTGGTTGCCCCTGGCAATTGGACAGTCCGATTAGTCGGCGCTGTATTGTGTCATCAAACAAGAAACGGAAAACAGAAATTCGGATTGGTCTTGAGTGGCACTCAAGACCAATCCGAATTTCTGATTTTTCCCATTTCTTTCTCCTATTCCCTTATTCCTCTGGGCATTAGGGTTACAGTCTGTGCTTAAAAAAATGTACTCATTTATTGGGTTTCGGATTCATGATCTCAATATCAACTTCTAAAAAAATATGGTAGAACACTAGATCATACCAACTGAACTTAACATAGCCAAATTTTAGTTACTGGCACTTCTGGTTCAGATTGTCAAATTTTTTTGAAATTTCAAGGTAAAAAATAAAAAAAGTAAAAAATTTAAATTATACAAATCAATATATTAAATACGGTGGTCGGTCAGTCTTCGTCCAGTGTATCTGTCTGACTGCGCTATTGTTCTCGTATACTTGCGGGTCGCATGTTCTCAAACATTGGTGGTGGTGGGTGCCCTTGACCTTCCCAAAGCCTAGGGGGGGGTTTGATGGTTCTAGTGGATCAAAGGTCTCATACAACATACATATAACTGGGCATTTATAAAGCACCATTTCATATAGATCACGGGCCTTCACGGCGCATGAAACCACACAACATCAGAAAACAGAGCATAAAACACAAAACATTTACAAACTACATGAATGAGCAAGCTAGTGTGGATAAAGATGTGATTTAAGTACTTTTTTAAAAGTATACAGCGAGTTGGATGAGCGAATGGTGATGGGTAATTCGTTCCATATGCCTGGTGCAGCTAGTGAGAAAGCCTTGTTGGTGGCTGACCAAAGTAATTTCGATGAGTAGTTGGGCTGAGCAAGACGTGTGGTATCAAGTGCAGAACGGAGTCCAGGACGAGATTGAGTATATGGTGATAAGCAACAAGATAAGTAGTCCGTTGTGAGTCCATTCAGGCATTTGTACACATAAAGCAGAATTTTAAAATAGATACGCTCTTTCACAGGCAACCAATGAAGTTTTTTCAAAAATGGAATGGCATGATCTTTTTCGCGGCACAAAAAATCAGTTTGGCTGCCCAATTTTGAAACTTTTGCAGTCTGTTGATAGAAGAGACGTTAGATCCAAGTAAAAGGGCATTACAATAGTCATCTTGATAATATGAGAGAACGAATAATGTTGCTGCTTGTGTCCTGATCCATAAAGCGACGTATTCTAGTGATGTTCCGAAGATCATGGGTCATTCGAGGTCAAATGGGGTAAATGATGGTGTATATGGACATGAAACTTGGTGGGGTTGATTGTTGATGCCGGGTGATCGCAAAACCCAGGTGATCGTGAAACCCGGGGACCGCCTAGTTACGATTATTACACTATAAAAAACCATATATCCTAAAAATGTGCGCCAAGCTCATCCCATTGAATGGAAAACAATCTTCAAGTTTTGGAGCTGCAAAAATGCAATGTAAGTGAAGTACAAAGATTGTACCAAATCCCAATGTCCAAATTTGATAAAATTTGGTTTGTGGTGGTGCTTATCCCATTTTCGACGAAAAAAAATCAAAAAGTGCGAAAACCAGGGCGCCCCAACGAAAAATCCCAAATGGCTGCCAAATTGGTCACAAATCATATTTTTGACCACAACTTGATAAGTTTTTGTTTAATCAGTGACACCTTCATTTTTGTGTTAATACACATGTTTTGGCTTGCAAGCAGGGCTGTAAAAAATGCAAAATTTCCCGGGAATATGATCAAAATTTCCCTCTAAGATAGCAAAATTTCCCTCCAAGATTTCCCTTTAATTCTTATGTATTTCTTTATTTTAAGGTCAAAAATTTCCCTCCAAATGGAAAAGTTTCCCGGGAATGACATTCCCAAATTCCCCACTTTTTCCAGGCATGCTTACAAGGAATCATTCTATGCAAATTCTATCTCACCAGCCTAAAATTGGACTGCGAGGGGCGAGGGCGCTTTCCCAAAAAGTACATATCGTATGAAAAGTTTTAAATTTTAACTGGTGGGCCATCGTCAGAATTGTTGATGCATCATTTTCTGAAGATTAGAGCTGTGTAACACTTACCATTTTCCCATGGCATTAATTTAAAATTTGACAAAAACACTCCCATTGGAATGTACAGGGGTCAACAAACTTTCTTACGTGTGGGTTTCAATGGAGGGAACTTTTATGACATTTGCAAACACCATGCAAGTCAAATTTTCAGCATGTGTTCATAATAAAACTCTCTTAAACTTTTTGAATGTTAAAATCACCATATCAATTGGAATGGCATTTTATGGGAAAGTGCCCTCAGAGGTCAATTTTAAGCAAAAATGGCATTTTCACGAAAACGAAAGGCTATGGTGGGATGAAAGTTGCATAGCATGATTCCTAGTACCCCCAAACATGGGTATTGCCACCAAAATTAAGCAAATTGAACAAAAAAATGTGTTATGGTCAAAAAATAAAATTTTTGACAATTTGGCGGCCATTTTGGATTTTTCGATGGGGCACCCTGGTTTTCGCACTTTATTCATTTTTTTCTTCGAAAGTGGGATCAGGGTGATTAAAGTCGTCAAATGAGCCTGTGTTCGAAGTGATCTGAAACATTGACCTTCTATAGCCCACCTCTAATATTAACCTTAAGGGTAGTGTCAACCTTGAGCTTCCAAGTATCTATTTTGGTTTGTAACTTTGCAAATATTTGATTATTGTCTGTAAAAGTATACATTTCTAGAAAGAAAATTGGACGATGAACCCGATGATGGCATCAGATTAATGTAAACTTTCCGTATTTTGAGAAAAATACTAAAAAAACATGATTTTGCCCCAAAATTTTCAGACAGCATAACAAAAACAATTTGAATTTTCATGATTTCTTATGTTATTTTTTAGAAACAAGACAAATTTGTCTCGGGACGTTTTTTTCATTTTTTTAAAAATAGAGCTTACTTTTCGAAATAAGGAAAAATGTCAAAAAAGTGTGATTTTTACCTTTCTTTTCCAAAATTTGAGTATTTATTGGAGAATATCTTTAGTTAGAAATCAAAAAATTAAAAATTGAGAAAAACCGTCCCTAGAGAAGACCGATTGCTATCGTAGGAAAGTTAAACCTTACCTTTTCGGTATTTTTGGAGTTATCTTGTCTGAAAAGTTGCCAAATTTTGTGAAAATTGAACATTGAGAAAATCTGTGTTTTAGTAAAAGAGTGACTTTTCACGCCATTTCAAGCTGTCTCTTTCTCAAATAACTTTATCTTTGAACTTCAAAATTGGGTATGTCGTGTAAGTGATGAAAATACATCTGTATGCACTATTGAATCAAACATCTTTTGTCTCCAACTCCAGAAATCAGAAGAAATTGAAATTTCATCTGGTCTAAATTAGCGCTTTGTTTACATTTTCAAATAATGTTTTTTGTTTTTTCAAGATGCGTTCTCGCAAAAGTACATTAAAGCACGCGCACGCTTCATTACGCAGCAAATATTCACCGCGCGACGCGATGCTGCGCCTTGCGCCTGACGGCGTGAAATGTGCTTAAATTCCCGCTGTTAAGACCATGTGGTTTTTGTGACTTTAAATGGTCAAATAGCTGTTTTAAATCGGCAAAAAATACAACTTAGGATTGTCTGCATTGGATAACATTTGTTGGTAACGATAGAACACAGGTTGATGTTTAAAATGGTGCAAAAATCAGAAATTTGTGTAAAAACAAAAGCACTAGGGTTGACACTACCCTTAACACGTCATAATGGCAACAACCAGCAATTGACTTACTTCAGTTGCCGAATTCTGAAGAAAAAAGCTTTTAACTAAGTCAAGATCTCTGATAGTGCATGTGACTGGGAGACGTTTGGATCTCTCAGAAAAAGTGTTACTTATACTGAAAGATCAAATTTTCACAAGTACATTAGGAACACATGTGCCATTCCCTTGTTAAAAAAAATCCTCAAAAACAAGAATGACATGATTTCTGAAATATTCTTAAAGTCCAGGCACTAAACCCGAAATTTGTGTCTGTTGTTTTACCTATGAATCATTTGAAAAAATGGCCCGGCATGTCTCACCTTGCATACTATGCTGATGCTGGACATTAAAATCTCTTGATTGCTGGTGTTGAAAAGCTGCTGACTGACTTAGACTCAAATAAGGTTCACAGGACCTGAGGGTGTGCCTGCACACATCTAAAGATGGGGAGGCAATGAGATTGCACCAGCCCTGGTGGCCATCTTTAGGAGATTCTTCAGACTGGCATTTTGCCAAGAAGATTGAAGTGTGCTAACATACTCTCCAATCTCAAGAAAGGGGGGATCGCACCAACCCAGCAACTATAGACAGGTTCCCTACATCTAAAAGTTGCAAGTATGGCGGCATGTGGTTCATTCGAAAATCTTGCGACATCTACAAAATGTAGACCATTTTGATATATTGACCCACCAACAACGTGGCTTAAGGTCAAATCGATCATGTGAATCCCAATTTATCGGGATCAACAAATGACCTTGCCAGTGCCCTCGGCAAGCGGCGCGACAGAACGTAATCAATTCTCATAATGGACTTAGCAAGGCAGTTGATGTTGTCACACCAGAGACTCTGCTGAGCTAAACCATTATGGTATCCGGGGGGATCGACTTGGACAGGATTGCTAAATTCCTGATGCTTAGAAAGATGAGGGGTAGTTTATAAGAGGTGATTTTTCAGACTGGGGCTGAGGTTTAAGGGGGACATTTTCGGGGGTTCCCAGGCACTGTAACTTGGTCCCACTTGTTAAATGACCGACTGACAGATCACCTCCACTGTGCGACTGTTTCCTGATGATTGCGTTCTCTATACAGAAGCATCAGCAACGACCACGACACTAACCTTTTACAAGCTGACCTGACCGACTGAGCAGCTAGCAACAACGGTGGCAGATGAAGTTTAATGCCGACAAATGTTTTGTGCTAAAGGTGGTGACAAATTCAAGAAATCCCCAAAAACACAGTCATATACACTAAACAACCAACATTGTAAGAAACAAAATCTCACCATGAAGTTGAATTCTCATATAATAAATTCCATTGCAGCAAAGGCAATGGGGTTTGTAAAGAAATTATAGGCATGCACTAAAGAAATTAAGACCTGCATACAGGTAAGTACAGTAGTTAGACCTTTGGGTGCTGTGGTGCCATCTGGACCCTTACACAGCTGATTGACATCTAAGCTGGAGGCAGTTCAACGTCAAGCAGCCCGCTTTGTGTGCAAAAACAATTACAACGGGCAATGCAGTGTATCTGCATGTTACAAGCATCTCTGTTGGAAACCTTTAGCAGACCGGAGAAAGATTGCCCAGCTCGCAAGAAAGCTTGCCAGGATCACCTCACCATTCCAATTGAAAACCTGCTGATCCCTCTAACTCGCCCAACCAGAAAATCACACAGTAAATCTTTTATCAACATCTCAGCAAATGTGGATACAAGTATTCATTTCTACCCAGAACAGTAACAGGATGGAACTCATTAATGAACTCACTTGTACAAATCCAAGAGCCAACGACTTTCAAAAAGAAGTCTCTTATTGTACCCTGCCCTGATATTCACACATGATTTCATTGAAGTTTTGGTGTACTTCTCAATTTTATGTGTAAAGGTATCAATTTGCGTATGTCACAGCTTTAATGTTTATTCTCTAATTTCAAAGAACTTCAAATTCATATCTAGGTCCTAACAAGTTCAATATTTCAATTCATGAAAATTTCAAGTCTTTTTTGAGTTTTGTTATAAATAGTCTTCTGCAAATTCATCCATTTCATTGATCTAGAACCTGTAAAATATTAACCCATCCGAAAGTCAATGGGTGTTCAGAGGGTGTTTTGAATCAATCCCATAATGCATTGCAATGTACATATACTGTATTGTACTAAACAAATGTCAGTACTTAGGGATAAAAAGTGTTCCAAAAGTTCAAGAACCACAAGACATTTCATGATCATGCAAAAAAATCCCCAAGTACTAAATGCTCTGTAGGCTAAAATGAACATAAAAGTCAGGGTTTTCATGTGTTACGAATAGGAATTTTGTGGGATCACATGACCTTATTGAGGTGTAATTTCCTAAAACTGATGCATTTTGAGATTGACTCAATACACCCTCTGGGTTTAACCCTAACGCCCATCTGTTTTTAGCCTCCTGGGAGGTGGTGAAGGAATAAGTGAAGAGGGATATAGAGAAAAGTCAGAAATTTGGGTTGGTCCCAACCAGGGCCCTCAGGGCCCCATTCCCAAATAACCGACGGCACCTGCCGTCGGTGCCCTTCACCGTTGCCGAGATGCCCATAAAAACACAAAAAATCAAAGGCAGCTTCTGCCGTGCCCCTTTCATTCGATGCCGTTGTGCCCTTTTCTGTTTTCAAAGACTGATGACTGTCGAATTTTGCGCCTCCCCGAAAATGCAATTCTTGCTGCATAAGTCCTCCTAATCATTTTTTCTGACTTTGAATTCAGTCATGATATCATCCAAAACGTAACATCTTTTAAAAATGACATCCCCAAATGTTTTAAATGCAGATTAAGCAGTTAAAATGCCCAAACGCCCTGGAAATCCACACACGCTAGTGATGCTATGGGCGCTGCCATTGTTTTTTGTAGATCCCTGGGATCATTCCTCTTCTGTATTGCAGCACCGTGCACCAGGCACTGGTACAATTTCGCCGTATTTTGTCCGTTTTTTAGTCCCATAAGTGAAAAAAAAAACTGATGAGTACTGTTCAGAATATCTCGAGCGACTTTTAAAAAATACAGAATTAAAAAAAAATAATTTGCCAGGAAAGTCCTTAGATATTTGACCAATAAATTTCTGAAATTTTATACATAATAACCCCACCTTTGGAATGATATTTTTTCCCTTAAAATTGGCAAGAAACTTTACAAATCGGAATCAACATCAAGTGTG